>BSBK01002454.1:5000-252500 GCA_027943335.1 Chamaecyparis obtusa | reverse complement strand
CCCTTGTGAACATTATTTAATCCTGCAACCTAGTTCTTTGTTAGGGATCAACGTGGTTGTAATCAATTTAAGAATTAATTATTTTAATGATTAAATCTTTATGGGTGTAGTTAACATGATGTTCGAACCTATGTTAAATAAGCTAAATAAATTAATGCTCCTAACCCTTATTAATTAAATGATTTAAATTAACCCTCGCTAGGTTAGTTGACAGGCTTAGTTAGAAACTTTAGCTAACCAATACATTTTTAATCAAGGGACGTTGACAAGCCAACACTTGTCACGATTCTCCTTTCAAGGGTAAACTTATGTTTTCTTTTGTGACTTTGAGGCTAGCTCTTCTTAAACTTGCAACCTTAGTAGACTTGTGCGTTCAATTTTTTTTGTTGTTGGTGTGTTTTGCCTTAAATTTTGGGCATGACAGACTGTTACTTGAAAATCTACAAATTTTAGTCAATAAAATGACCATAAATTTCATAATACTCAATGAAAATCCTCCAAACCAGTTGCAATAGAAAGTAGATTCAATTCCCTTTCAAATATAATTGGCTTTTAATCTACATGAGGCCATGCAAGTCCATACCAAACTGAATACCAATAGAAAATCAGAAAAATACAATCCATATTTTATTGAAAACTTCCTCCAAATGTTACAAACTGATCCACCACCTTGGAGTCAGCCATTAGTTTCTTTATAAGCCTCTTACAATCCTTTACCAAATGCTAAAACTAATTTTCAAATTCCCTTAACTGTTGGGATTACAATTTGTGCAATTTTGCACTTTTTCAACTTAACAATTTTTGACAATAAGACAATATTACAAAACATGACTAAAATGACTCCTATCACATAAAAACTGGTCTATTACGACTTTATGAGACACAAACAAGACTTAAACATCAAGAAAACCACATGGACAACTTTGTTGCAAGAAACGTTGTTTGACAACTTTTCTTGCAACTTTGACAATTTTTCCAAAAAATTGCAAATTAGACCCGATATGACTTAGGATCCTTACAAATGGTCTAGATATACCTTATGACACCCAAACAAAGACTCAAAACATCAAAATTCATTATTTGACCATATCCATGAAATGAGGCTAGGTGCCTCTACACCAAATTCCTAGCTTCAATGGGCTACAAAGAAGATTGGAAATAGTCTTAAGGTGACACTCCAAGTGGATGCTACAGTAGGATTTTTGGATTTCCATGATAGCAATAAATTTTATTTTCTAGTTATTCTAAATCCTAAGAATTTTGGTTGTCATCGTGATTTAAAAATGGTTTGTCAAGAACTATTAGGGATGAGACTTAAATGAAGTTTTTACTATTGTATGCAGACCATAAGACAAAAATAATTTTTTTTAGTGTTTTCATGCATCTTATTGAACCTCATCCTAGAATAGGACTAAGTGATCAACTTTGAAAGTTTTCTTTGAAATTTGCTTATTAAATAATGTTTAAAGTTTATTCTTATTTTTTTTAAGTTTTTAGGAAGTAGTGACTTTGCTTCCATAGAGAGAGGTAGGTAGAGGGAGGAAATGGTGAGTGGTAGGGAGAAAGAGGGGTCTAGAGCTTTGGAGAGACAAAGAGAGTGATATAGAGAGATAATGTTGATAGAAGCATGCTAATTACTGAAATTTGATTGTCTAAAAATTGTAACACATAGAGCTTAGAGAAGAGAGGAGAGAGTGAGGTAGATAGGAAGGGAGAGGGAGAGTGAAAAGTCTAAAGATTGAATTAGAAAAATTGAGTCAGATATAAAAAGTGATACAATGATGATAGGAGCCTATTGATTACTAAAATTTATCTGTCTAAAAATTACATTTTCTTCTAAAATCTAGATAATCTGCATTATAATTCCTAGAGATATGAAGCCATTCTCAAACATCTAGCTAATATATACATGAAATATAACTTAAAGTATATGTACCTAAATGTTATATTTGACACATATAGTTAGATGAAGAGGGAAAGTTTGAGATACAATTAGAGAGAGATTAGAAGGGAGAGGAATTTTACCTTCTTCAAAATACGAGTTCAATTTTACTTGGGAGACTAAGCCTAGGCTTGACCACTGCAAATCCATATAACACACTCACGTTATGTCTTAGATGAGACTAAAAAGTATTGTGGTGAGTTTTTGGTCCCCCACATTTCTACACTTACCCTTGATATAAATAGGAGAGATGGAATTTCAAGCTAGTGATCTAGTTATGACACATTTGAGAAAGGAAAGGTTCTCTTAGGGAACACAAAAAAATTGAAGTGAAAGAAGATAGGAACATGCAATTTTTTGAGGAAATTTTCATCTAATGCATATGGATTTAAACAATGCAAAAGCAATATCCATTTTTCCAAATTTGAATGTTGTTTATTTATATAGGTACTGTGTGCTAAGGAAAGCACCTTCATAGGGTTAGTATCATCAATAAATCGAAATACAAATTAAATAGCCACAAAAATAAATCTAAATAAGAAAATTTAAAGACGATTGAGCATTCTATGGCCCTCTAATTAGGGATGCTAATGATGAGCTCTCAACAAGCTCTCACTAGTGATAGTCCTAATATGAGAAAAGTAAATGATAAGCAAGCTAATACAAGTTAATTCCAAATGAAAATACTAATTAGCTCTAGATTTTCCTTTCTAACTCAAATTTGCAAGAGGTTTGATGCTTCATAAAATTTGTGGATGGTTAATGTTGGATTTTAGCCTTGCTTCTATAGATTTTGGGAAGGGTAGGAGGTGTGGTTGATTTAATCATGATTTGATGAGGGTTGAGTCCATGGTTCCACCTTTGGAGACCATTTAAATATTTTATCTTCAAAGCTTGGGGCAAGAGGACAAAATGGGTGGACAAGATGCTCTCTCCTTATGGGTGATGGAGATTTGATTTAAACTTGATCCATGTGAGCTTGATCCTTCAATCCTATTGGTTGAGATAATTTCTCCCATTTGGTGGTTGAGGGAAAATAAGACTTTAATCAATTGAATTTAATTAATATCTTTAGCCATGTGTACCCCTTGAATGGGTTGATTTTATTTAAATGAACTATGTAATTAATTAGATTAATTACACAATTAATTGATTTATTTGATTTAAATTGGATTTATGGCTTTTGATTTTTAATTAAATTTGATTTATGGCTTGATTGCAATTTTTCTTTGATTCTAGCTTGATTTGATTATATTGCTTTGATTTTTGAGTTAGTTTCTCACTTGATTGATCTTGTCCAATTTCAGGTGATCACAAATGCCGCTCTTTGAGTCGACATGCAAAGCGTATCGATTCAAAGAATGTCCTGATGATTTTTTTGATGTAAAGTCCTGATCAACTGATGCCTGATTCGATATGATAGAAGATGCAGATTCTGATGATGGAACTGATGCAGTTTTGATTGATTTGAATGTCCTCGATGGTCGATCTGATGATAGGTTGTCTAATATGGTACCCGATTTGATATGATTTGATGTTTGATGCCCCTTTCGATTGATAAGAAATTTTCTTTCTGACAAAAGATTAGGCTTTGATTTTGATGGTCGTGCCCTTGATTTGTTGATTAAGATGTCATTCCTGAGTATCCGAGTGTATGCCCCCTTGGAAATGAAATGAAATTTGATCGTTGTTGAAAGATATGACATTTTAAGTCAAGTTTGCATGAATTAGGTCAATTAGTAATGAATTTCAATTTCATTTCCGATAATGTATTCACGTTTGTTTGATGATAAATGCCCCTAATTTGGCAGAATGGGTGAAAAATTTGGGTCCTTGGTCATTTTTTGGTCAAAGATGCCCTTTTTAGGTCAAAATGGGCTATATATAGGGCTAAAAATCATTTTTACTATCCATTTTACCCTTTATTTTGACCTTTTGCTCTGACCCCTTGTAAGCTTTTTGACGATGGTTATCCCGATTTGAGAGCACTAATTTGAGCGAGGGCGTCAATACTTGCGTCCACAGGCTACGGACCTTTGGTATGTACCCTGACAACTTACTTTGCCGATTTAATGCGTTTTAATTGAAAAAATAGATTTTTATAGCAAAAACCCTATTTTTTTTCTTTTTCTTTTTAAAATAGTGCATTTAATACTTTCTCTAGTGCGTACAAACTTCTTTTAGCGCTTCCGTGGTTTTCTGCAGCGCATCGACAACTTTTAGTTGTGTGTACAAATGGTTGAACTAGGGCTTATGTTGCATTCACCCTATTCTGATGCGCATATAAATTAGTTAGCGCAAATTATAAATTTAGTAGTGTGTACAGGTAATTCCTATAGCGCGTACACCTTTAAACAGTGCTTTTAAACATTTCTCATGCGCATTCACCATGTTTAGTTGCGCTTTCTCTTTTTAGCACGTTTAATCATTTAAATAACACTTTTACCCTATTTGGTTAAAAATGCAAACTGCTAAGTCAGTTTTCCAAACCGTCTGGTGTCATCAATCAATCGATTGGCTTAAGTAACAAGTTTGATTTGGTAGCAAGTCGTAGGATGTCAGTTTGAGTCAAGTTATTTTAAATTTTTGATTGTCAATTTTGATTTAGATGATGGGTGAGTATAAATGTTTTGTCCTATCTGAGTAGAATCAGGAAAATCGATTGTGGTTTGATAATTTTTAAATGTTTGATTGACTTAGGATGATCCAAAATGTAATTATTTCCAATATTGATGTGTTTAACTTGCTTTTTGCAGGTCGAGCTTAAATCACTCAGCGTTAGAGGCTTGTATCCCTTGCCATTTGAGATGATAAATGACCTGAGTGGTGCAGATTACCGGGTTATTGGCAGGTGCAGACTGTCATTCCTTCTCGTCCTTCCTTGATTCTGTGTGAGTCGGGGCCTTATTACAGCTATGTCAAAGCGGTGGCACTCTGACCATAACACATTTTATTTTCCAATGGGGGAGATGATGATCACTCCTGAGGATGTGTATCACATCCTCCGCATCCCTACCCACAGACAACTCATATACTACGACCAGGTGTATGATGGGACTCCTTGTAGGCAAGTTTTTGGTGATGATACTATTAGAGATGATAGTATTCAGTGGGCTCAGTTCCCTTCTTTCCCTACTCTTCCTACTATTCTAGGGGCATTGATTAGTGGCTTCCTCATTCTTGATCATCGAGGACATGGCTTGGTAGTTGGTTGGGGTTGTATCCTTGAGGATATGATCACACAACCACAATGATTTGATTGGGGCCTGTGTACTAGCACAACTATATCATGAGCTGCATTCAGTTGTGTACCATCACAGAGTGACTCTCTTTACTGGGGTCATTCTTTTGTAGTTGTGGACATGGGAGCACATCCCTGTCACTAGACTTATTTATGTTCGACATCATGATCTAGGCTTTCCCTTCACTTGGATGTATGAGGGGATGGTAGTTCAGGCCCACTTGGGCAAGCTTGATTACTAGAGATGAGTGATTGATGATATAGATCAGGTCATATGGTGGCCACATATTGGTTGTGAGGCATGGCCAGAGGATGCAGCAAAGCTACCTTTTATGTATATGCCCTAGTGGATGATAGGGTGTACTCCATTGATTATTGAGAGATTTTGCCTTTTGAGAGTCTTGCGACAATATGGTCAGACATAGGGATTTGCATTGTATGCCCAAGCATAGGTAGATAGGTCACTTTGGGGGGCCACAGGCTGATTATTGTACAAATCATCAAGAGGTGTTGTAGTTGGCCCACCTTCCTTGGGATATGAGGGATCATGTCGTAGATGCCGACATGACATGATTATGTTGATTGGTTCACTTGGAACCCATTTATGAGATTTATAGATCTTGCAGAGCCAGTTCCCGACGTAGATAAGGAGTCTGATGATGATGGCAAGGATGGGGATGGAGGTGGGGGACAAAGATGAGGTCGTCAGGGATGATGGGGTCAGTGATCCATTAGAGGAGGTAGAGTTGTGATCCCAATGATTCCTGCTGCACCGATTCCTCCTAGGGGTGGAGTACAGATGAGGGGTGGTTGGGTTAGAGTCCGAGGTGGTGGTGTGGACAAAGCTTTGCATTAGGTTGCTATGGACATATTGGCCAGATGGGGCCAACACATGGTCAGATATCATAGGCAGGTGGATTCTCAGGTAGTGGCTGATGTGGATGCTTAGGCCATGCAAATTTTATTAGATCAGGCACAGGGTATACCAGCACCTCTACAAGCTCCTGCTTCTTCTTCTATGCCATCTTTAGTTCTCCCATCTTCTTCTTCTTCTTTTATTCCATCTTTGTCCATTACATCATCTTCCATTCCATCTTCTTCCATTCCATATTATTCGATGGCTCCACCACAAGATCCTCCTCCACAGGCTCCTCCATAGGGTCCTCCTTCATAGGTTCCTACTACAGAGGCTCCAAAATCTACGTTAGATGTTCGGGCTCTACAGTCCGATGTGTCAGAGATTAGGCAGTAGGTTAGTCAGCTAGGTAGCATGATGTAGGCATTTATAGCTGCTATGAGTCAGTATGGTTTACAGGCTAGTTCTAGTAGACCTCCAGATGTTGATCATGGTCCTAATGGTACTGATGGTGCTGGTGGTTCTTCCAGTAGACTTTCCCTGAGATGATATTGTTATGTCCCCTTTTCAAATAATTAAAAATAATAACTTTTGCTAAGGCTGGCGGGCTCAAAAAGTAAAGTTTCAGGAAAAGGGGCTAATATTTGGAAACCAATGGATTAGTAAATGTTAAATATTATTAAAATATATCTTATTCACCCCTCTTGGTCATGAGTTAGGGTTATGCCTTATTTTAAAGGGGTTTGGAGGCATTTCGGGCTCATTCTTGAACTTGATTTTTGCTCATTGCTTTGTTGTTCTTCAGAGGCTGCCAAACCTGTGGAAAAGGAGGCCCAAAGATGGGAGTTTGTAGTTTTATAGGAAGGATAAGGATGAGATTTTGAGGCCATTCCATGTGTAAGCTCATGCAGAGTTTTCTTTAGTGCTGAATAGTACAGATTTGTGAGTTTTCAGGTGTGTTTTTTGTAAGAGTTTGGTGTTTCTGGTTGAGCTTTTCATATTAGTTTGGGTTGCTGCTGTATTGCAGCCATTTTGATGTTAAAATAGAGTTTAATATATTCCTTGGGTCATGATTCTACAACTATGTTAGATTGTTAGTGTTTTATGGGGTTTTCCGGGCTATTTTGTGTTGTTTTTGGAGCCCGATGAGCATTGTATTTGTTCTCCGTTTTGGAGCTGTTGTGTAAACTCTTTACAGATCTGGAATTTTAATTTTGTAGGCCGTTATGCTAGAAAAATTTCATTAAAAATTTCTATTTTCAAATTTATCAATAATATGTGAAGTTGTGAAGTTTTTGGCACTATTTCGGGCATACCCGATTTGGGTTTTTTTGAGAAATTGCATAATCTTTTGAAGTGTTGATCGTTTGATTTAAGAATCTGATTAGAGAATTTAAATATGATAAAAAATCAGAAAGGGGACATTTTAGTGGTATCAGAGCTATGATCTTGCCAGCCTGAGGGTTTGTAGAAGTTTGCATGCAACCAAGTGAAAGAGAAAAGAGATATTTGCAGCGAGATTTTTTTTTTTTTTTTGATCAAACCTCTAGTTGGAAATAAAAGTACAAAATCAAAGGAAGGAACAAGAATGGCTGACCCAGATGAGATGGCAAAAAAATTATTCCAGGACATCCAGAACACTCAAAAGCAAACAATGGATAGTTTGGCAGAAACTAGAGAGGCTTTGCGGTTATTGACAGAAAAAATCCAAGGAGTTGTATCTACTAATGAGAGAGGGAGCACTTCAGAGGAGCCAAGAAATTTGAAACCCACACCCTCTAAATAAACAAAAACTATTTTCTTACCTACAAATGAGCCACCTGTACCAAATCCATCCCTTAATCCTATGGAAGAGGTTACATGTAACTTAATTGCATTACGAGCTACTTACAATGGCTTAGATAATGAATTTTGTAGTTCGGTACCTTTTAGAGAATATGTGGATATGATGAACACTTTGATGCCCAAGAAAGAGTATAGGAGGGAGTAGGACATAAGTGGAAGAGATCTCAAAAATAAAGTAAGCAACTTTACAACACCCACTTTTGATAGAATAGATAAAATTTCTGCTAGAGCATGGCTACAAAAATTACAAACCTTCTTCACACTTAATCCCATGAAGGAGAGTGATGCCGTTCAATTCGCAAGTCTACTCTTGGAAGATGCAACCTATGATTGGTGGTATCATGGAATGACTACTCAAGGTCATGATCAGGTAACTACATTTGATGATTTTAGTCAAAGAGTGATAGATAGATTTGATCTCAAGGATGATGAAGAGTATTTTAAAGAATTATCAAAGTTGAGACAAACCAAATCAGTTAATGAGTATGTAGAAGAATTTCAAAAAGTGGCTTTTATGGTACCTGATATGAGTGAAAAGAGGATTATTTATATTTTTCTTGATGGTTTGGAAGACTCTGTTAAGGGTTTGGTTAAGGCTTTCTCACCCTCAACCTTACAGGAAGCTATCAAAAGAAGTTTTCAGCTTGAAACTTGTGTGCCTATGAAACCAGTCACTAATAAAAAACCCCCGAATCTTTGACAACATAAGGAAATTTTTTAGAAAAAGACTTTTCCAGCACCACCACCAAAGAATTTGACAAATGCAGAAAAAAAGAAGGTAGATGAAGAGACTAGGAGTGAACTACGAAGGAAAAATATTTGTTTCACTTGTAGAGAGCCATGGGTTCCAGGACATAGATGTTTGGGGAAAGGTCAAGTGCACTATATTGAGGTTGCTTCAGAATCTGATTCAGATGAACATGAGGAATTTCATGACACTAAGGAGGAGGAAGAAGAAGAGAAAGAAAAAGAAATCAACAAGGATGACACTTTGGTAGCATTATCAGGAGTCCCAAGATACCATCACTTTTGAATCCGAGGGGTACTAGCAGGGCAAAGGTTGATAGTTCTTCTTGATAGTGGGGCAACTCACAAATTTATTGATGAGGGATTTGTAATGAAAAGAGGGCTTAAAGCAGAAGATTTTGAGGGATTCAATGTTACTGTAGCTGATGGATTCACTATACCTTGCACACGGGTGGTGAAACAACTCAGGATGACTTTAAGAGATTATGAGCTTTGTGATGACTTCTATGTTGTTGGCATTGAGGAAAAAAATCTTGTATTGGGTGTTCAATGGTTGCACTCTATTGGAGGCTATTACATGAACCATCAAACTATGGAGTTCAAGTTTCATTCCAATGGGAAAGAAGTCTTATTGAGAGGCTTATCAAATGGAGCACCTAGAGTGGTCACTGCAAAGAGGAAGGAGAGGTCTTTTAGAAGAGGACAAGTAGCGTGGGCAGTATGAGTCATAATTCACCCAACAAGCTCTTCAAAGAATCAAGGTAATTTCCATTTTGAAATTCAGAATGTTTTTGATAAGCATAGTATAGTTTTCAATGATTTGCCTCTAGGATTACTGCCAAATAGAGGTTTTGAGCATGTTATAGAGTTAGAACAGGGTGCCAAACTAGTTATAACCACTCCATACCACCATCCAAGAGGTTACAAGGAAGAAATAGAAAAACCTATTAAGGAACTCCTGGACATGGGATTCATAAGGCCTAGCTCTAGTCCATTTGCATCATCTGTGTTACTTGCCAAGAAAAAGGATGATACAATGAGAATGTGTATATACTACAGGGCTCTAAACAAGAAGATTATCAAAAACATGTATCCCATACCACACATAGATGAACTCATTGATGAGTTACATGGCGCTGTATACTTCTCAAAAATTGACTTAAGATCAGGTTACCATCAAATCAACATGAGGAAGGAAGATGTGGAAAAGACTGCTTTCAGATGTCACTATGGGCACTTTGAATTTCTTGTTATGCCATTTGGCCTCACTAATGCACCAAAAATGTTCCAATCTTGTATGAATAAGGTATTCAACGAGCATCTTCAAAAATTTGTTTCGGTATTCTTTGATGATATCTTGATTTATAGTAAAACATGGAAAGAGCATCTAGAGCACATAGACACTATTTTGGGAATCTTGGAGCAACAATCCTTCTATGCTAAGCTATCTAAATGTGAGTTTGGTTTGATAGAGATCCTATATTTGGGACATATTATAAGTTCTAAAGGAGTACAGGTTGATCAACAAAAAATTCAGGCAATTTTGGATTGGCCTCCACCTACTAATCTTAGACAGTTGAGAGGTTTCTTCGAGTTGTGTAGCTACTATAGGAGGTTTGTCAAGGGATTTTCTCAGCTTTTTCCCCCCTTGATTGATTTGACAAAGAAAGGAGCCTTTATTTGGATAGAAGAGACACAAAAAACATTTGATAAGCTTAAGGAGGTAATGAGTTCATGCCCTGTGCTTGCAATTCCAGATTTCTCTTTACCTTTTGTTGTTGAATGTGATGCTTCTAGAGAAGGTAAAGGGGCTGTCCTAACTCAAAGGGTACATCCAATAGAATTTGAAAGCATAAAATTAAATCAATCAGAGAAAGGTTATTCCATCTATGATAAGGAAATGTTGGCAATCATGCATGCACTTTATAAGTTTAGACAATATTTGGTATGTGGGAGATTCATTGTAAAGACAGACCATAATAGCCTCAAGTTCTTCTTAAACCAAAGATATTTGAATGATCATCAACAAAAATTGGTAAGAAAATTGAAAGCTTATGATTTTGATATTGAATATGTGAAAGGAAAGAATAATGTGGTTGCTGATGCTCTCTCAAGGAAGCCCACATTGTGTTCCTTAACATCTATCTCTGTTGATTGGAAAGTCTCCATAATTTTAGAATATGCTAAAGATTCCTTTGCCACCAATATTTTGGATAAGTTAGTGGATGATAATAGGTACAAGGTTGTTGATGAGATGATTTATTATAAGAACAAGATGTTCTTAGTGCCAGGATCAAAGATTAAGGAAAGGATTTTGAGGGCCTTTCATGACACACCTTTGGCTGGCCATCAAGGATACTTCAAGACATACAGGAAACTTTGAGAGCACTTTGCATGGAAGGGTATGAAAGAGGATGTCCTTAAACACATTAAGGAATGCATGGTATGCCAACAAAACAAGAGTGAGCACAATTTTCCTACAAGGTTGTTGCAGCCACTTCCTATTCCTGAACAAAAATGGGAAAGTATTTTCATGGACTTCATCACTGGGTTGCCCAAGGTTCAAGGTAAGGATTGCATATATGTGGTGGTAGATAGACTAACTAAGTATGCACATTTATTTCCCATCACATCTAATTTCAAGGCATCACAAGTGGCATAATTATTCTTCAAGGAAATTTTTAGGTTACATGGCTTGCTTAGAAACATAGTCAGTGATCAAGATAGTAGATTCCTTAGCTCTTTTTGGAAGGAGCTCTTTTATTTGGTAGGAACTAAAATCACTCCCAGTACTAGCTATCACCCTCAAAATGATGGAAAAATAGAGATAGTTAATAAATGGATAAAGGGATATTTGAGGAACTATGTCTCAAATCAACAACATGCTTGGGTGAAATGGTTGCACTTAGGGGAGTATTGTTACAATACATCTCATCACATGTCTATTAGTATGTCTCCTTTTCATGCTCTCTATGGTTATGATTCCCTTTCCTTTGTTGATCTAGTACTCTCAGATAGCAGAGTACCTGCAGAAAGTGATTTCATTAAGCAAAGCCAAGACATATTAAGGTCCCTCAAGGATAATCTACAACATGCACAGAACCAACATAAGTTGTACGCTGATAGGAAAAGGACTAAAAGATCTTTTGAGGTGGGAGATTTGGTATTTTTTAGGTTGCAGCCATATGCACAAAGCACCTTGAAGAGGAGTGGGGCAGAGAAGCTCAAGCCAAGGTTCTATGGGTGTTATAAGATCATCAGGAAGATAGGAGAGGTAGCTTATGAATTGGGGCTCCCCCCAAACAGAAAAAATACATAATGTTTTCCATGTCTCTTTCCTGAAGAAGGTTATTGGCCAGAAAACCATAGTATCGACATAATTAACATCTCTTGATAATGAAGGGAAATTAGTCTTAATACCAGAAGAGGTTTAGGATACAAGAGAGAAAAGATTGAGAAATAGGAGCATCACAAATCATTTGGTCAAATGGAAAGGATTACCATTGGAGGATGCAACTTGGGAAGGAAAACATATTCTTGAGCATCCCAACCTTCATTTCTCGAGAACAAGCAATATCTGGGAGGGAAGACTTGTCATGTCCCTTTTTCAAATAATTAAAAATAATAATTTTTGCTAAGGTTGGCAGGCTCAAAAAGTAAAGTTTTGGGAAAAGGGGATAATATTTGGAAAAAAATGGATTAATAAATGTTAAATATTATTAAAATATGTCTTATTCACCCCTCTTGGTCATGAGTTAGGGTTATGCCCTCTTTTAAAGGGGTTTGGAGGCATTTCGAGCTCATTCTTGAACTTGATTTTTGCTCATTGCTTTGTTGTTCTTCAGAGGCTGCCAAACCTATGGAGAAAGAGGCCCAAAGATGAGAGTTTATAGGTTTCTAGGAAGGCTAGGGATGGGAGTTTGAGGCCATTCCATGTGCAAGATCATGCGGAGTTTTCCCTTGTGTTGAACGATATAGATTTGTGAGTTTTCAGGTGTATTTTTTGTAAGAGTTTGGTGTTTCCGGTTGAGCTTTTCATACCAGTTTGGGTTGCTACTGTATTGCAGCCATTTTGATGTTAAAATAGAGTTTAATATATGCCTTGGGTCATGATTCTACAACTGTGTTAGATTGTTAGTGTTTTATGGGGTTTTCTGGGCTATTTTGTGTTGTTTTTGGAGCCCGATGAGCATTGTATTTGTTCTCCATTTTGGAGCTGTTGTGTAAAAAATTTGAAGATATGGAAGTGTCATTTTGTAGGCCGTTATGCTGGAGAAATTTTAGTAAAAATTTTTATTTTCAATAATATGTGAAGTTGTGAAGTTTTTGGCACTATTTCGAGCATACCTGATTTGGGTATTTTTGAGAAATTGCATAATCTTTTGAAGTGTTGATTGTTTGATTTAAGAATATGATTAGAGACTTTAAATATGATAAAAAATTAGAAAGGGGACATTTTAGATATATTCTTTCATTTATTGATGTATACGATGATCCTTTTTTAATCTCGAGACATTGGACTCAGTTTCTTCTTTGATTAGTTGATGTTCTTTATGCTTTGATACTTGTTGATACTTTGATGGATTTGGATTTCTCGATGTTTATTGCTTTGATGATGATACCATGGAATTTGATTCTTTGTTGATAGATTTACTTTATATGACATCATCATGTGTTGGACTTCATTTTTCAGGTGTTTTGATATGATATGCAGATCTATATGATTCTATCTCTTACATGCTTTCTTTTTATGCTTTTTCAGAATGCAGTTGATGATATGAATGCGCATGTTCTATTTATGCTTAAATGGTTGTATTATGTATGACATAGAATAGATGAACATATGTGATATGGATTTAATGATTCTTTGTATAATGACTAATGCTATGATACATGATGCTTTATGGATGCATATGATACATGTTTTGTATGATGATGTAATGATTTAATGATTAATGCAATGTGATGGTATGTATGGATGCATTTATTTAATAATATGGATGTATGTAATGAAATATAAATTTAATGGATTTATTGTATTCTAATGTGATGCAAAATGTGATGTACCTATATGATGTAATGAATGAATATTGATGTTTAATGATTAATGATTAATGTCATGATAAATGATATATATAAATGTTATATGCATTAATGATGTCGATGATGCAAATGCAATGATATATAATGTATTGATATGATGAGCATGTATATGTAATGACCTAATACACTTATACTTGAATACAATTCAATGTGTAAATGCAAGGAATCTTTGATGTATGCACCTAAATGGATAATACAATGTGATATGAAATGCAATGTTTTTAAATGAACTTAAAGGAATGCAACTAAAATGTCTTAATGACGAAATTAGTGCTTACTTAATAAGATGATTTGATGGATGCAATGAATGCCACCTAATGTAATGTAATCGTAAATGAACTTAATGGTTTAAAAGGAATGATTATGAATGATTTTAAAATGAATGCATCTAAATGAGATGGATTTAGAATGAATGCAAACTAATGCAATGCAAATTTTAAATGAACTCTAGTAAAAATGATGTGAACTAATGTGATGAACTTAGATTAAAGTGAATGCAAACTAATGTAATGAACTTAAATGAACTTAGGGTAAAGTCCTGAATGAATGCAAGATAAGATGATTTTAACAAATGCAAGTGAACTAATGCAATGCACCCTTGTTTTTTATTTTTGATTTCCAACACACTTTGATCACACAAAGTTTTTGATGTTTGTTTGATTTTTGATTTAAATCCACCCCCTTTCTATTTTTATCTTGCAAATTCATTTTTGGAGCTAATAAAGGAAAATACTTTAATTGCATTTAATCTAAGATGTATGCAACTAACTGTCACTATTCAAAAACTTTACAGCTTATATTCATCATCAAGCAATTTTTGAAATCCTGAATTGGTACAACCATCACTAGTTTGACCATGATGATATGAATACCTTTTTCACCTCTTACATTGCTTTCCCATCATTTGGTATGAATATCACTGATTGAAGTCAATCATGAGAGTACAAATACCGGTTTTGTTGGATTCTATGTTGCAAGTGGATTTTGGTATTATGATATTTGACATCAAAAATATCCAAGGTATCCTTTTGCGTAAACAAACAAAGATTTTAGTTTCTCCATATGTACATGTCCTCGATGATTCTTTGATGATCATTGTTACCCTTGATTTTTCTTAACTCTCAGTTTTAGTTCAGGTTAGTAAAAATCCTAAGATGAACTTGAACTTGAACTTTGTCAAGTTCAAGTTCAAGTTCATTACCCATTTTGAGTTATGCAGCGTCAATGATTGTCTCTCTTTTGAAAGTCTATCAGTTTTCAAAGTCGAACTTAAACTTGAACCTAGTCCTTGTAGACATGGAAAATTGGTAAAGGCTTAAATCAATCAAAAGGTGCAATCAAATCATCAAAATAGCATAAATGGAACAAAGGCAATTCAAATCAAAGGAAAATTCAATTAAATGATTAAATGATTAAATAAAGCTTGAAAAGGGGAAAAACACTAAGAAATTTGATTAAATTCAATTAATGACATAGTTGTTGAAATGAAAAATCAAAATGAACCTCTTACCCTTCATGGCTAAATTTAATTACTTTAATTAATTAATAAATATGAATTTCTCTCAACAAAGCAAAAAAGGAGACAAAATGGACACAAATCACTCACTTTTGTTGAAATGGTCCAGCCTTTTGAAACCATTTAAATGTTTGTCCCCCAATTTAGGGACAAAGCAAAGCCAATTGACCTTACCCAAGCATAACCATGGTTATCTCACTCTACCCCCTACCCTTGGGAAAATCTTATAAATAGAAGGCATTTTGAGGCATTAATCATCCACTCCATATCTTTGAATTGTAGCAAAGCTCTTGCAATTTGCATCCACACCACTCACTTAGCATTTTCATTGATATTTAGCTTAAATTGTTGATCATTTTAGAGATTTTCTTATCAAATAGAGCTAGAATTTGATAATTAGATCTAGTTTGCATATCATTCTTAGTTCAATTCTCATAATTAGAGTGTCACTAGTGAGGATTTGCAGCTGAGAGCCTCACTTACTACTTCAATTTAGAGAACCATGAGATATTTAGATTCATTGTGCATTATTTAGATTAGTTTGCTTTGAATAGTGTAAATTCTCTTTAAATCTTGTTATTTCATGAAGGTGTAAATCACTCACACACAGTCCTGAACTTTAAATTTTATTCAAGTTCAAGTTCATGTTTGAAGTACAATGAATAGCACATGGAATATTCGGCGGGATTGTTCTTTCATTCCATAGAAGGTTACCGATTTCAAGCAATCCAGGTGTTAAATCAATTTTGGGAAGTTGCCATACAAGGTTGTTAAACTCGATGAGATGGCTCGTGCATGTGAAATAGTAGAGGTGAGAGCTGATGACATGATGTAGGAAGTGTCATTATTGCAAAGATATGGTAATTAGGGAATATCCTGGGGAATTGAGATTTTTATGCCGATTTAACTTGAAGATTAATGAGGAGTAACTCCAGATGTCATATCAATCATTCCTTCATTAAGACATTTATTATAGCCGTGCTGTGAGGATTTACCAAAAATCTTATTGGCCATTGTTAATAAATGTAGAATGGTTAAACATTACTATTAGTTATGTTGGCTTGAAAAAGAAGGAGGAGTGATAGAATTGGTGGTGAGAAGGTTACAAAAATCTAGTGCGCAAAAAATTGGTGAGTCCTCTTTTTCCCCTGCAGTTTTCAATTTGTTCAAAAGGTCATTCTATGTTGAAAGTCTTTTCACTACTTGTTGGTAAGATGCCATTGTTTTTCCCAAAACTCCCAAAAGAGGAAATTAGAACCCACCTGTTAGTCTCCCTTCCAAACATTGGTGATACCTTTTTGGTGACTGTAAGTTTAGGGGAACTGTGTGATAGGGTCAAAACTACCTTTGAAGGTTCCTTTTCAAAGAGGCTAGTAGGGAGCGAACTTATGGAGGCTACTGCTTTTCCCCCAGCTCTAATTTTTCCTGAATTGGTGTTAGAATATGCCAATAAGTATGACACTGAGAGCAGATGTATCAAAGATGCTTTAGGAGAAGTTTTGGTCAAGATAAGTCACGAGACATTAATGGCGGCTCTGCGGATTCTAGATAAAGAACTGTATGAACCTTGGACCTATGCTGAGGCAAACCATGTGTATGAAAAATACAAGATAAAGTACAGCTCCTCAATAGCTTAGACATGGCTTGCGAAACTAAAGAAAGGAGGGTCCAGACTCCCTAAAGCTCTAACAATTGAACATTTTCATAAGGAAATCACTGATATTGTATTCCTTCTAAATAGGGTTAAAGGGAATCCACATGCATTTCAATGGGAGAATTGGATGTACTACTTTATCTAGAAAATTATAGAAGGGGATAAATTTATGGACTGGGCTGATTTGATAGCAAATAACGTTCACAAAGAGCTCCTAAATGTGACTAACCTAACTGCTTTTTACATGTCTTCCTACCTTGTCTATGTTTTAGCCTCTTGCTGGACTTGGGAGGGGTTACCCCATGAGTTGTGGATAAATGACATGAAAATATATGACTATTTAACATGCCTCCAAAGTGAAAAGTTACCTAGTGCATTCAGAATGGTTAATGATAGATTCTTAGGAAAGTTAGTTTTTGAGTTGCGAGGAAGAGAAAATTGTAGACTCTCTAAAGAAGCCAAATAGGTAGTAAATATATATGGTTTCTATTTCATACAATTTCCTAGATTTACCTACCTTAGGGTTGGAGCATTTGATGAGGAACCATTACGAATTCCTAGGTTTTGTCTAGATAATGTGGTCTTAATGGAACTTTGTAGGAAACTTGTTATCGTTGAACATAAATTTGGTAGCTCAAAGAAGTCTTCAGGTGTCCTTTTCCGTATTGAGTTGGGTTATTACAGATGCAAGAGTTTCCAGGATGCCTTAGCTATGGAAGAAGAATTGTCTGCATTTCATTTACAAACTTACATTCCCAGAATCAATTTTGACTATAGGGGTTTTGCTAGGTCAAATCTTAATGTCCCTGACACATTCATGCATATTCCTGAGTTGGAGGATTTATGGGCCAATTGTTGTGATGAATTCAAAGTCAGGAGAAGGTTGTGGTCCAGATTGACCATGAAGCAGATTATCACTTTCAAACTGGATATGAATATAGATGGAGTAGAGGAGGATAGTGAAGTTAATGTGCTCGACTCAAAATTCTTGGATAAAGTAGAGACCCTTCCTATCCCAGAGTTAGATTGGATGAAGCCAGAGGAAGATGATCTGTAAATAAGAATGGCCAGGGTGATTGAAAGAAAAAAGGCATGGTTGTTTGAGAAAAAAGGCTTCTATAATTCCTTCACAGCTTGCCAAGAAACAAGTGAAAACAAAGAAGAGGACTTCGTCAAAGATCTATTTTAACTAACGTAAATATTGATCAATCTTGTGTAGGAAAAGTTGAACCTGAAGTTGAACCAACTTCTCTGCAAGTTCAAGTTCAAGTTCAATGTCGAGATGAATCCGTAGCCCAAGTCACCCGATCAAGCACCAAGGCAAAGAACAAGGCTAAGTGGAAACAAGTGAATCCTGGGATCATTATGAATTTGGACTCAACAGAAGCTGATTTATAGGAAAACCCAGTTATAGACTCTAGTGTGCCTGATATGTTGGATAACCAGCAATTACAGGATGAAACAAAGAATACTCCAAAGTATTCATTGGCTCTTCTGAGTAGTTATGATACTCAGAAGAAGCCCTTTGTGACTCCACAATGGCTAGAGAATACTGTTGCTAAAAGGAGAAGCATAGTCCCTTTGTTCATGCCTATTGAGGATTTTGTGAGCAGGTGTTTAGGAAAGACTCTGAAGACTAAGAAGACAAAGATGGAATCCAGAATTGATTTTGATGAAAACAGTGGCCGCTGGATGGTAGAAATCGCAAAGCCGGTAAGAGACAAAGTTTAAGGAGAGGTTTCAGCCCAAGATTTCTAGATATCTAGAGTTGATTTGGGGAGAGATAGCAGAGTTGCTGACATGAAGTTTTTTGAGGTCTTGAATAAGAAGATTTCCAATAGAGTTTGGAAGGATGCTAAAGACAAACACAAGATGAAGGAGACTGTGAAAAACATGGCCCAATACATAAACGCCATCTAACATCCGAAGCCCTTTCCTTTGAGTGAAATGCTAGCTTCCATTGATATTAAATCACCAGACAATCAAAGGTTTCTTGACCAAGTATAGAGGAATAAGGTGATTAGCAGAGCATTTGAAGAATGGGTGGAGCATGTAAAATTAGAAGCTTCCAAGAAAATAACTCACTTAGAGCAAGCTCGCATTGAAGGAAGTTACTTGGTAAAGAAATTTGAGGCAAGTGTTGAAGAGTGGGAGATAGAGAAAACCACTTGGACAAAAGAACTCCATTGGATGGAAGAGGCCCAAGAATACAGCCTATAGAAATTCCTCGCAGAGAGGTTAGTACCAGGGCTACATGAAAAAACCCTTTATGTTATAAAGGAGTGTATAGACTAGAGGAATGAAGCTGTAGCACATGGAGTTTCTGAAATAAAAGACCTCCTAAAGGGACTGGGAATAATCAGAGATATTATTTCCAATGATATAAACTGGGTGGATAAATAGTGTCAAGGGGCCCAAGAGGAATCAGATAGGCCGAGTGATCAAGAATGTTAAGACCTAGTTTGATGAGCTTAAAGGAATGAAGGCACCAATAGTCCAAGAATTTACAAAGGTTGCGCAGATATAATCGATGCTTATAATTCAGCAGGATCACTTGGTTATGCACAAGGAAAAGATAGCTCAAGTAAAGAGGGAAAATGAAGTGTGGAAACAACAAATCAATTATCTTGGTTTTCCACACCAACCGGTGATATCCGCATTCACAGCTGCATTTCAAGATTGGAAGGAAGTGCAGCTCGCAGCAACCTTGACACCATAGCCATCTGAGACACCTAGCTCTATTTTGGAGGTGCTTCGCACCTAGTTCCGTGTTTCTTTCTTAATAAGGGTTTGACTCTTTGGGTTTTGGAGAAACTATTTTCTAGAAACTAAGCTTTAAGCTTTTTAAATACTGATATGATAGAGTATATGAAATATCCTATGGTATTACATATGTGTTTAAGCTTTTGAATAGATAAATACTATTGTTTATCTTATATAATTTATTTTCTTGTGGAGATAAGTTATATTAAACAAAGCTCAACTGTGATATGGGTGGATTTTGTGCTTAGAGTTATAGAGAGTATCTTTACTGAAGTTTTAGATTTAAAGATTTCAAAGTTTGAGACAGTGATAGAAATAGATCTAGTTCTTGAAAATCTGTACATTCTTTTCATGTTGATGAATTGGATGTTTACCTTAAGTGTTTTCTGGTGAAAAGCACACATGATTTTACTTTTTCATATTTAATAAGATCATATTGAAAATATTTTTAGAAGGTAGTTACACCTTATAATTTGCAGAGAGTTTTCTTTCAAAGGAACTCAATTGTTAGTGTTGAGATTTTCTTTTCTTTTCATGCTTTATGGGAGTCTGAAATTAATTTAAAGAAAGGAAAAAACTGTATGCTAACAGTTTTTGGCGACTCTGCTGGGGAGAGTCTAAGAATAAACTAGGATTTGCATCTTTTTTATTTAATGATCAATTATGGTGTTACCTGCTGAGGTTATTCCTGGCCAACAAGAAGTTCCTCCTGTTTTGCAACCAGGCCTCAATTTTTCAGATACTCAAGAACACATAATTGCTGACCTTAATACAACAGCTTGGAAATTGAGAACAAGCGGGCAATAATATCAACAAGTAAGGTTAGTCCTTGAAGAGGAAGAAGAAATCAGAGAGTGGTTAAGGGGCTTACCCATAGCTCAAGAGGCACTAGTACATTTCACCTTAAATTTCGACCAAAAAATTTGACGATATCATAAAAATGTTTAGCTTGGTTGCATTACAATGAAAAACTTTTGTTTTTTTAAACTTTTAATCCCGTGTTGGTCTCAATTTTGACCAATGTGTTGGTGTTGGTCTCAATTTTGACCAATCTGTGTTGGTTGAAATTGAGACCAAAACGGGATTAAAAGTAAAAAAAAAACCCCAATCCCCAATTTCCGTTCCCGCATTTTCCAAACTCCCAATTTTTGTCTCTGCATTTTCAAAACCCCCAATTTTAGTTCCTGTGTTTTCTTGAACTCCAATTTCTATTCCTGTAATTTCCTCATCTGTTTCCCCACATCTGTCATTAGTGTTTCCACCAATTCAAATAGTGAGAAAACCCAATAATCGAAGCTTACGTATGAAGGATCAAGCAAATTGGAAGTTGCAGGTGCCGATTTGCATTTCGATCGCTGCCTTCCATGTCGAATTTGATGCTCATTTGAGGAAATTGGACATAGCTAGGGTTTTGCCTTTTCTTGCCTCCAATTTTGTTGAATCGAATTGTAGCAGATCGTGATCAGAAGAATGGGATTTTGTGGGTTTTATTTGTGGCATATGAAATGAGGCATAAATTGGGGATGAGGGCCTGATGGGGCATGGGGGACATTCATTTCTTTTTCAGGATATGCTTGTTTGGTTGGAGGTTGAGAGAAGGATGGATCCAGGGTTTTCTGTTACTCCAAAAAGATCTGAAGCCACTACTTTTTTGGAATCATCTTCATCATCATCTGCAGGAGGAGCTTCTAATAACTACATTGAGCACACTGTGTCAAAGTTGGACACCTTGGTGGGCATTGCCATTAAGTATGGAGTCGAGGTACAAGATCACATATCCATTGAAAATTCTAAATTTTGTGAATGACCCATTTTTCAATATTCTTTCAAGAGTTAAATCACCTAATTGACTGGTTCTCAAATTTTCATTGCCATGTATTACTTTGTTCAGAAGGGTTTTTCACAAAATTTTCTACCCATTTCACAAAGTTTTCACTGTAAATACTTGGAACTACTTCGTCTGCTTTAAATATTGTTGTTTTATACATTTCTATTCATTTGATAGATAAGCTTATGGTGAGTGATTCAACATAAATATACTAAGACTTCTTAAAGCAGTAATAGAACTACAGAAATCTTCAATGTCATATGTAATATTCTGTATAATAGCATTCATAAAATCTATGAAAGTACAAGTTTAACTCTGCAAAAAATTATTGCAACCATCTAAATCTCTACTGAGTTTAATTATTATTATTACATATAGCCTAAAGACCAGTAGATTGTAGTTTCTAATAAAGTTTTGGTCACCTTTTTAACCATCATTTGAGAAAGTGAGTGAAGATTTTTTAAAGGTTTAGCGAATCTTGTCGACTCCAACTTGACCACGTTGAGCTCTGATTTGATTGTCAAAGCCATATCAAGATCTGATAATGCAACAAAACATAGTTTCTAAAGCCTTTTCAACAAGTCCATTTTCTCCAGATCATGCTATTATTTTGTTTCATGTGATGGCATCTCATTTTAGACATTTTGTTTGTGCAGCATCCACTACTATAACATCTGATAAAACTTCTTCACCCTTCATACTTGGATAGGTTTCCAAACCTGTTTAGCCTCCATTGCCATGCAAAAATGGAGCATGACAAAGGTTGCCAAAGTTGGCTTTGCATTCGAGTGCATTTCCAACAATCACTTCACCCCATGAATTGATAATTAATAATTCTATGACTTCATCTGAACCATGAATTTCTATTGTAAAGTGCAGATAAACAATTTAAGTACAAACTCAGAATTAAAGTGCTCAAGGATTCTGTAGACTCATTGATGACCAATTAAAGTTAATGGGGATTATTATTAAACAAAAATTAGAATTGGGTTTATACATTTTGCCATTGCAATGCATAGAGCACTTCAATGCCATATAGTAGTTATGTATACATGTAATACTACAGAAGTAGCAATTTGGCGTGACTTCACTATTTCTGAACACTTGGCTAGAAAACAACCCAGGGTCAAACATGACCGGCTTTGTTTTCCAAAATGTAGGTTCACTAACATCCATGGTTTCATAGGTATCCTCATGCAAGTAATTAGCATGCTCGACTTCACAGAGTGCATACTCAGTTTGGTAAACCTCTCTGCTAAAAAATGACCAACAAATCTCTAATTTTGAGCTCATGGCCTCTTCAGAGTAATCACTAGATTCTCTAATTGGATTGCAATCTACTTTGGCCTACGTAGAAGGAATCTCCTTGGAAAAGAACATTTGAAAAGGTTCAGCTGAGTTGAAGGACTCCAATTGTTCTGGGGACCTTACAACAATCCACTGATCAGGGAGGGGATCTGCAAACCAAATATTACATTTCCCTACAACTCCCTTGAATTTGCCTCCTGTTGCCAATTGCAAAATCCGATCATTGGGAGAAGGACTCTTCTGCCAGGTCATGCTTTCATCTCTATCACACGCCCCTTCATCCTCCTCCCTAGTGGTTGACACATTTCTAGATAAGGCCTAGATGGGAGAACCAATATAATCAAAAGAAGAGTAGTATTCAGAATATTCCAAATCCAAAGGCCTGCTGACTAGAGATTGAGGTCCCATGAGTGGACTTTCCTTGAGGAATGGGGTGCCTTCCTTACTAAGGAAAGGATGAGCCAACAATTGCTCACAAGACCACCTCTGTCTAGGATCTCTCCTTAGGAATTTCTCTAAAAAGTCCTTGCCTTCAGTTGAGAGATGTTGAGGCATCTCAGGAAGCTCTTCTCTAAAGCCAATCCTATACATGGCATTGAGAGGATGCAAATTGCTGCCCCATGGAGGTTTTCCAGTGCTCATCTCAATTACAGTGCACCCAAGAGACCAAATATCAGAAGCAGGCCCCTATTCCACCTACTTCACAACCTCGAGAGCCATCCATAAAGGAGTACCCCTCAAATTCCAACCATGTTCCTCTTCTTTATCCCCAATTTTCTTAGCAGAACCAAGATCAGCAAGCTTCACGCCATTGGAACCCACAAGAATGTTCTTTCCCTTGATGTCATAGTGAACAATCCCCTGCCTATGGAGGTATTGAATGCCAAGTAGGATGCCTCTGGTGTAGCATCTTATGACTGACTCATCCAACTATCCTCCAAACTTGGTCAATAGATCCCCAATACTACCCCCTGGCATGTACTCCATGAACAAGTTACAAATAACCACACCATTCTCCATGGTGCACTCTTTGCCCAGGAATTGCACGACATATGGAGAGTCGAGGGACTTGAGAATGATGTACTCATTCTCCAAAGATGGAATAGAAGTGGTGGTGGACTTGACAGCAAAGAGGTGGGCATTGGACTTGCTAATGCCGAGACTGATAGTACCAAAAGCCCCTGCTCCTATAATCCCACCATGAACCCATTCTTCCCCTACCTTCATTTCCTTCATTCTCATTTTTACAATCCATTTCATACCAGAGTCTCAATATATATGGCTCGCACTCATGTTTTCTTGAAATTTGTTTTGACATTGGAGATCCTGCATTGAATGTTGATGCTCTTTACCAGCTTTTCTTACAATCCGATGGCTTGTCCCATTCAAAAAATATGTCATTTAGATTGAGCTTTTGTAGACTATTTTCCTTGGGTTGGATTCCCGTACGGAAAACCATTATCATTTCCAATATATTGTTTGAGAAATAAATAAGTTACATTGAGGTG
The DNA here is from genome assembly GCA_027943335.1 of Chamaecyparis obtusa. Lineage (NCBI taxonomy): Eukaryota > Viridiplantae > Streptophyta > Pinopsida > Cupressales > Cupressaceae > Chamaecyparis > Chamaecyparis obtusa. The sequence goes on along the minus strand of BSBK01002454.1, from coordinate 228,189 downwards.
TGTGACCATTATAATAATCTTTCTATCTCTCATCAAATTGTTAGCATCTAAACATATTTTTTTGTATGCTTGAAATTGCAAAATTCAGCATTGTACTAGAACAATTTATCCTAAAACTTTTCTCATCAGATTTCTCTAGAGAGGTGTTCCCTTTGCACTTGGGAAAGATACGACATTTCTTGTTTGATGGTGTTTTCTGGGACGTGGTACTAGCAATAGAGTTGTAAATTGTTGGGCTTGGCATGAAAATGAGTCTCCTGTTATTTATAAGCATTTAACACAATGAATCCAAGTAGCTTATCATCCATGAGCAGTGTTCTCAAATGAAAAGTTTCAAATCTGACATATTACTAATTTTGTCAGGCAATTTGGTGGTTCAGTGAGTGAAGAGGGTGTGAGGGGGAATGCACGAAATGTTTAAGAAATGAAATGCTTAAAGAAAGTGTATTGTAAGTGTTTTTTGTTCGTCATCAGATAAGAACCATAAGTAAAAGCACTGAAAGAATTGAGATATAAGGGTTTGCATTTTTATAAAGTATGATCTGGTGCTAGCCAAAAGATGGCACGCTACTTCCTTGGGTAGTTTCTCAACACATGTTTGAAGTCTATCATAAAGTACAACCATGAAAAAATAGGCCAGAAAAAATCAACATTGAATTTGAATGTCTAGTAGGAGTCCAGATGTATCATAAAACATGTTGGCTGACCTGTGGAAATTTGAAAATATTATAAAGTAACGAAGTTAATTTGTGTTATTCTTATGAATTGAAACTTTTAAATGCTAATAAAAGGATTTTACCCAGTTTATAGCAGATGCAATTACAAGTTAAACTTTAAATGCTATGGTTTTTAAGTGAGGTGAGCTATGATCTAACCATTACATGGTACAAAAAGCTATAAATTATTAAATACCTTACTATGCAGTAAATAGTCCACAAGTGTATATTTGGACTCGGAGGGCTTGTCTTTTCAGCATATAATATGTACACTGGGCTTCATAGGAAACTACTTCATTTTAGAGTATTCAATATGCCAAAAGAGTACAGGGCTTCATAGGAAACTATTTCATTTTAGAGTATTCAATATGCCAAAAGCAATGCATTGTAATACAACACATTGCGACTATTCTTTTTAAGGTTAAAACAGTAAGGAAAATTAAAATGCAAACCAAGAGCGCTATGGCTTGCCTTTGTTCTCATAAGCAATAAGTAATAACAAATATAGTTACAGGCTTTGGTCAAACCTGGGCCAGGTTCATTGTGCCTGCAAAAATGGCAGGGTGGTTGTATAGGTTTGGCTGAACCTTCTGACAATTTGTGGAATCACTCCTTCAATTTTTCAGATGGGATCACTTTTGCAAATGAGACTACTTTTGAAAATTATATATTGAAGTTAGGTTTTGTTTTTCATAAAAATATTAAAATGGGTAATGGTGCTGACTAATTTCTTCTCTGAGTGACTTATAATTCATGACTAACATGGATGTATCTTTATGTTTACTGGTTGTTGGAAAAATATAAGAAAGTAAAAAGTTCATGTGGCCATAATCAATGAGTTTGATCTGAAATTTCAATGAATCATGATCACACAACATGACTGCACAAAGAGATATTTTAAGGCATCCCCATTCTACACATAAAATCAAGGAAATCGGGTGATACATGGTAAAATTATGAAGCACCATAATTTTACATTAAAATCCAAACAAATGCTTCTTTAACGACACTGTAGATCAATTATAATTAGTATTGAATATTCCATACTATACCACTCTGTTGCAATGACACTCTGATTAATTTAATAATTTATTAATCAATAAGCCTTGAATGTGGCCAAAACTAATGTGTTTGATATGACAAGTTTTAACCAATAAATATACTAATATGGAAGCATTTAATTTTGATTTCATCATAAGTATCAAAGCAAAGTAACAGGTCATGTATGAGTTTTCTAATTTTTGTTGGATAGTAGGTAGTAAAAAGCTACGACTCTTCTTGGTGAAGCTTGGTAGTTAGTACACTGATATTGAAGGATGAATATTAATGCAATTATACTTTTTTGGAATATTTCACTTCTTGTTATGGAACTGGCATTGCATTCCAAGTTGACAATACTTCTGTGTAGTTTGGAAAAATGTTTGCAACCTTTTTTAACAATTTGAAATTGCAGAGGAAAATTATAGCCTACAATATGTTAGGGTACTAAATTCTAAACTTGAAGTTTTGGTCCAATTAAACATTGATTTTTTAAATTTTTGAACAGATCTCAAGTAGTCGATGCAAGAGCCCTTCTCATAGCTGTTTGGTATTTTGATGAAATTTTCTCATGTGAGTGTTATTGTATATGGAAATGATAGCCGTCCCTTAAGGAAATATGTGACTGACCCTTGCATTTCTCTTGAATTTTAGGTGGTGAGTTGTTTAGGCTGGAGATGTAGCTGTAGTCTGAAAACTAAAATACTTTATTTAGTCTTTACCATATTCCATTACACCTTTACCTGCTTGGCTTTATTTGGTTGGATCAATTTAATGGTAAATATGGTTTATCAGGTTCAAAATTATGATTTATTAATTACTATTTAATTGTGGAGATCATAATGCATTTGAGATGATTATTTCACCAAAGATGGTTCAATTGTTTTATTTGAACTGTTAAGCTGTAAATCAGTTCAATTTTATTAATTTTTTTTTTGTTTGTTAATGTCAATATGTGCCATTAATTGTTGTGAGGAGTTTAGCACCATATGCTTTTTGATTTGTCTTGAATTACTACTAGAGCATGGTTAAAAATTAATGTTTTGTCTGGGTACATGTATCAGATATAAAACAAATGAATGGATTAATGAAAGATCTTCAAATGTTTGCTCACAAGACTTTGCACATACCTCTTCCTAGAAGGCACCCTCCTTCAGCTGATTTATCAAATAATGCCAAAACACCCAGGTATACATTGATTTTGACTTTGATGAAGTCCCCCCGTGATTTGGATCAAACTTTTTTTAGATGTTTTCTTTCTTGGCTAGCTATGGATGATTGATAATGCAACATGTTGCTTCTCAAAAAAATATATAAAATTTGTTCATGATAGCAAGTTTTGTTCTTCTCTAAAGGTGCTCAATCAGAGATTTACCAAGGGGAATGCTTTTTTTAGCACCTCTGGTATGTATTTCTTTGGATGGATGAAATTATTGGATTGATTATTTTTTGATACATTGATATGCATTTGTTTGAGTGTATGAATTATTGCTTAGCTTGTTTCTTATGCATTTGTAGAAGTGTGTCACATTCGTTGCATAATCTTACTGGCCGACCCAATGTTTTTCCATTTTTAAGATTCTAATGGCAAAATGCAGTCGAAAAAATATAAATTTGAATCAAAGTTTGAAAATTTCCCTTTTCATCCTAATTTTTAGCTTGCCCTTCTTTGTAGCTATAGTGGTCATTTGAATAATAGTTTACTTCATATTTATTGAAATCAAGGTACATAAGCCTTTATCACTTTCTCATAACCATGGTTTCCATATGGTCCATTTGTCTTCATTGCAATTAAAGATTTTAAAATTGAGATTGGGCACTATTTGTTCAGTTTGCTTAATTGGCTGGTACTTCTGTGCATTGTTGCAAAGACATTTCTAGTTTGAAAACTTGCAATAATGGGTTTTAATTACATTCTTGTATGCTGATCTTTCTCTAATGATCAATATACACATGAAATCGACTGCCCATCATAAACTAATAGTAACAATGCTACAATTTTGATGACTAAGGCATGTGTATATGATGCCTCCAAACATGGCCAATAATAATGTTAATACTCTGGACCGTAAGGGACTTACCACTAGTACATTTCACCTTAAATTTTGACCTAAAAATTTACCATATCATAAAAATGTTTAGCTTGGTCGCATTACAAAGGAAAACTTTTGTTTTTTTAAACTTTTAATCCCGTGTTGGTCTCAATTTTGACCAATGATGTGTTGGTCAAAATTGAGACCAAAATGGAATTAAAAGTAAAAAAAATACAAATGAAACTTCATTTGACTATTCACTTTAGCGCAAGTGAACGCGGGCGAAGGAGAACCTACTGCAAGAGAAATTAGGTATGTTGAATGATATCTTGTTATAGTCACGGTAGCAAACATTTAAATAGATCTCCATAGAAGATGGATTCCATTAAAATAATTGGGTCTTTTAATTTCTTATAGGGTAATAATCCCAAGAATATTTCTATTTCAAGAAGTCCAAAAAACTTAAAATATTTGAAAATTTGAAAATTTGTAATACCTTCCGAGCATCATTACTGTGGCTTGGGGATTGGTCCCTGGGGATTTCTTGAAGGTTGAGCCATCTATAACTCTCAAGGAATCAATTCCTTGCATTCGGTATTCTTCATTCACAACAGAACCAACCTAGCAACCTCCATGGTAGTGCCATATGGTAGATACAGTTTCCCTATAGAATTCTTCCATGGCTGCAAAGCTGCTTGTGTTTGCAGGCAGGGGAGGACCTATGAAGCTCAATATATATGGCTTCAGGGAGCTTGTTTTTAGGATCTTGCCATGGTTCTCAATCCCTCAACATAGTTTTGGATATCTTGAGGTTGTGAAAAATATTTGAAACTGATAGAAGGATTGTCTTCAATGTTTCCAGTCCTTAAACAGAGCTCTCCTTTTGAGAGGGGGCCTGCAACTTTTTCAATTATTGTTCCCAAGTAGACATATCTACCTACAAATGGAATCTGAATTGGTGTGCTGGATGTTTAAATGAAATTTGTCTCAGTTATTCCCACCACTTGGATAAGAGAATATTCAAGAGGCAGAGATGATAACAGTGCAGTACCATTTCTTGGATTGTCTACCATTCCCTATCCTACACTAGGCAGATCATGGACTGCATGAATTCCTAAAGAATCCAGGTGTTCTTTAGGGCCAACCCCACTTAATAATAGTAGCTATGGACTCCCCAGAGCACCAGATGAAATAATAATGTCTCCTCCATTTTGTGATAATACAACCTTGTGAACAAGCCCATTTGAATCTTTATATTCCACACCATAAGCCCTTGGTCTTGTTGACACATTATCAGGCCTTTCTATTTGCATCAATTAGTCAGTTGAACTGTTAGATTTCATAAATAGAGTAAATAAAATTATTTTTGGAAGAAAATGTGCAAAATACAATAAGATTTTCCTACCAAACCTTGTCAAAATTCATTGCCCATGATAAGATTTGGCCCTCCCATCAATGAGTATATTGTAGTTAGATTTAGTCAAATTATTTTCCAAACTTGCTAGTGTGAAAATTTGACAAATCTGATTATAAACAAGTTACACAGTTTGCATAATTTGAATTCAATCCCAGAATCTATCAAATGAGTGCTATCTTATCTCCTCAAGTACCTACCATCTGAATATATTTGATACAAGCCTTCTACTGAGGACCTTAAAGAAACTTTACACTATCTGTTTGAAGTTTTGAACCTTATTAGTGCTATCAATGAAATAAATAATCTCATTTTCTGTCCTAATATGCCTTCATTATCTTAAAATTTAAATCACATTAATGATCTTTTTACACTTTATTCATATTGAGGATATGGTCAACAACAGGACCACTTTTCTCTATTGCACAAGATAGTGATAGACAACAAGTTTATCCATAATATAAAGATTATAAAACCTTAATACACAAGATATTAGAATTATGCCCAAACTAGTAAGAGATATCTAAATGAGTGCTATCTTATCTCCTCAAGTACCTACCATCTGAATATATTTGGTACAAGCCTTCTACTGAGGACCTTAAAGCAACATTACACTATCTATTTGAACCTTGTTAGCGCTATAATTTAAGGTAGGATAATAGTGCTATATGTTTGAAGTGTTGAACCAATGATGAATGAACATTGAACATGGTACATGTATGAATCTATGAACATACAAACATATATTTGAAAATATCTATATATATACCTGTGGTAGTGGATCCCACCCAAATTTTTTTTTCCGAATCCAAGAACCCAAATCTGTATCAGAACCAGGATCGACAACTTAGGGATATGGTCAACAACATGATCACTTTCCCTTGTTGCACAAGATAGTGATGGATGACAAGTTTATCCATAACACAAAGATTATAAACCTTAATACACTAGATATGGAGACTGAGCAATTTTATTGGACTTAAAATTATCGAAAGGATCATGCCTTAGGGAGATTATACTAACTCTGTTTGAGCTTGCTAAGGATCAATTAGTTCTCACCTTCAACACCTAAACTTGCACACCATTTTCTAAGCTAAAACTCAGGTTAGCCAAACATCACTATCCAAATGATTCATAATAGTTTATAAAGTTTAATAGTTTATCTATTCGCTGAGATAATTTATCAGTTGAATTAACTTTTAGCACCAAAGCTTTCCTAATGGAATCATTCCTTGACTATGTCAACTTTATGGTGATATATGGACTACATTGTGTTAGTTGACATGAGAAGCATTCAATTTTAATCATACATAGTAAAGTAGTGTGATCCATGCCAATACAGAAATGTGGTCTTTGTTATGCTTCTTTTAGACACTAACAATTACTAGATGAAATCAGATTACATAAGATCATGAGGAGATGATACAGTTTAATTTTGAGTTCTAAGTAATAAAAGAGTCATATCCATGCTGTGAGTAGGAATGACAACCATCCTAATAGAAATCCATTTTCAAACAACATTTGAAGGGCATATATATCCCTTTAAAACCTACTTCTATTTTCTGTACTTGAATCTCACTTAATTTCAATCATGCCATTTTAGCATTTAAGGGGCATTGATCATGGAATGCACATTTCAAATCTATTATCTATTATTTCAATATGTCTTGCTTGTATTTGCAGTTCTTTAGAAGGAAATTGTTTTAACTTATGAAAGTAGCCATTATAGTAACTTTTTGGCACATCAAAATGATAATTCCTGGAATTCAGTTCAGTACAAAACTAGTGAGCCTGCAGTTTCAATTTAGCCTATGAAAAATGATGTGAACCACTACTCATGAAACATGGGTCAATGAGTTTGACTCTAAATGCTACACAGTTGAATCCTGATAGCAATATCACAATTTGTCTTTCCGTGGAAAAATATCTCCTACTATTCAATATGAACTAGTTTGCAAGAGTATTAGAATTATCACCGTAAATATTTTATGGAGCTTCTTTTTTTGTTTTGGAAGACATCAGTTATGTTGCATTTTTTTTCCTGTTTACTTATTCAAAGAGTTATTGTGTAATGATACTGCAAATAAATTAGTCATTTTTTTTACTTGCAGATTGTGTCTTTGAATATAACAGTTAGTTGTATATTCTGTTTGTATGTATGATGCAGGCAACTGAACTGGAAATAGAAGCATATCCTGTATTGGATGAATTGACATCTAAAATCAGCACATTGAACTTAGAGCGTGTTAGGAGATTTAAAAGTAGGCTCGTAGCTCTGACTCGTAGGGTCCAAAAGGTGTAAATCTTTAAACATTAATGATCTGTTATATTGGAATACATAGTAATATATCATGAATTATCAGTAATAGTTTTACTGCAGGTACAAGATGAGATAGAGCAGCTTATGGATGATGATGGGGATATGGCTGAGATGTATTTAAATAAGAAGAAGGAGTGCATGGAGGCTACATATTTTAGAGACCACTCTTTATATGGTTGTAATTTTGTTGGGGTTGGCTTTTCAGTATCAGCCCCTCTTTCTCTTGCATGTTCTCCTCTAGACTCTTCAAAGATGGAAAGGACTATCAGCTTAGTACGTAGTAGGCATGAAAGCATGAGGGATTTTGAAAACAATGATGAACATATACAAGAGCTGGAGATGTTACTTGAAGCCTTCTTTATGGTAATTGACAGCACTCTCAACAAGTTAACATCGATAAGTTGAGAGACAAGACAATCTTTACTGGACAGATCTAAAAAAGTAAAATTAGATCAATTAGCAGGGGTTTGTCTTGATGCTCACACCCTCTACAATTCTCCACTAAGGACTATATGCCCACCATGAGACTTCACAAGACTTCACAATTCCTGTATGGGCATACCACTTCAGCTGCAAGAATACTGGAGCAACACATATGCCACTTTTGGGCATTTGAACCCGTATCTCTCTATCTTGAGAACCCTGTGGCCTTTCCATTTGAGCATAATTCCTTTGACTTTTCTACAGATTTATTAGTGGTTAATGTTATTTTTTTTCTGATTTTGTTAAAATGGTGAATTAGTAAAAAATGCTTAATTTTGTAGAATGATCAAGCGAAAATTTCGTATATGATTGCAATTTTCTTATCTAATTTCTGTTCTCATGGTTTATAGCTGAAGGAGTAAATTGATGATACAGAGGATTTCATAAATATTCAACTGGTAAGATTTTTATGTCTGATTGTTTATTACTTTTAAAAACCATTGTATAGGATTGATTTACACCTTGCTCTTGCTTAAATTATTAAATCCTCACATTAGTTGTACTTATTGGTTAATATGTGCCTAGGAGTCAGGACATAGGTTGGTGGCACACATTTGCAAAGATGATTGATATTTTTGGCATTACACATTTCAGTTAATTCTTTGGATGTAATATCTTCTTATTTTAGAGTTTTTTGATCTTTGAGAATGGTCATTGATAGGATAATGTTTAGAACCAGTTGATACAATTTGAGCTATTGCTCACAACAATGAATTTTGTTGTTGCTATGTTAGATCATTGAAAGGATTGAAGTGTTATATCAGGTTTGACTTGAAAGGTATTTCTATGACTGTGATTCTTCTCTAGCATTTATCACCCTATAGGATGCTTCTTAAAACCTCTCTCATGCACTTGGATATTCAATTACCCCACTACTATATCTATCTTGGCCACATCACTCTCTAGCTGCATTTGACTGGTAACTTGTCCTTTTGCCATGGGCCATGTCTTTTTAGAAGCTTCTTATGAATGCTAGTTTTGCATGTAATGCTTAACTTCTTCATAATGACTCACTACTGCTTCAAACCTTTACTTGCATTATTACCTCGCCATCTTTCTTAATTTGCCTTGATGGACTGTTCTTTTTGACTATCCCTCCATTGGGCTGCCTCTAAAATGACAACTTTGTTGTCACTTCACTCCATTGTCCACTCTTTCCCTTCATTTATTTTAATGCATGGAATTGTCTCCCTTTTGGATTGTTCTTTGCCCCTTATTTTTGCTATCATCACCAATGGTGACCCTCAGGCATACCTTTAACTCTAAGAGTTACATCTTTTCCTTCTGATTTAAACTTCAACTCTATGGAGTGGTAGCTCTGGCTCCCCAAGGGGATGCAAAATTGCACTTCTAAAACAATTTTTGTATTCGCTAACCACACAATATAAAAATCATCACTTACCACATAGTCAATGAGGGTTAGTTTTAGTTGTCACATCTTTGTGCATGAATGATGAATCTATTTCATGCAATAACATTTAGACCTCCAAAATCCTCTAGAGGCCCCCTTAACCATCACTAGGTCACTAAGCATCTATCAATAAAATTATGGGTGGCCCTACTATCTATCAACATTGTAATCTGCTATGTGGTGATATAGTGCGCTCTCGATAAAGCTGCAATAATGCTTCTGTTGGACTCCAAATTGTCACTCTCTTTTGTGGGCTACTCTATGATATTCATGGTAGTGATTCTTTAGATTTATTTTCCTCATGAGATGCCTTCTGTTTCATGGACTTGGCCCTTATTCCTAGAGTTTGTAGTATGATCCTACTCCATTGTAAGAGTTAAGATTGCAGCAGTTTTCTAGCAGTCAGAATGCTTCAACGCATGATAAATAGGAAAGGATGTCAGCAAAGTGCTGTAGAGTGTGTGCTGGAATGAATAAAACATCCATGAATGCCAACATTAGTTCTACTGAGAATAAAGTCTAGCTCACAAATTAACTATCTTTTGCAGGTTGGGACAACACTTGCTCTTTGAATCTATTGCTTGTATGCATACTATTTGTGATGTGTAAGAAGTTGATGTTTACATGCATTGGTAGCATTGGTAAAATGAGCATGATATGTATGTAGCACCTATAAACTTTGGAATGTTCTCACATACCGCATTGGTAAAATGAGCATGATATGTATGTAGCACCTGTAAACTTTGGAATGTTCTCACAGTTTTTTAATTGTTGCTTTCATTTATTTGAAGTCTGATGAGCCAATCAATGTAGATCGACCACTTGCTTGGACTGATAATCAAGTAACCAAATATTTACATATATGTAAAGCTTGATTTTCTTCAACTAGTATATAGCATGTGGATAGTCTATCAACAATAAATAGTCTAGTCAAATCCTTTTATTGGATGCAAAAATTAACTGAGTATAGCATTTGGATAGTATATCAGCAATAAATAGTCTGGTCAAATCCTTTTATTAAATGCACTTTTTAATAGACATTTTTTTTAAATTTTTTTTTAGTATTGGTGCAGCAGCTTTTCTAGCAAGATAGTAAAAGTGTCTACACATTTAGTCGATCTACATTGTCATATTTGGTGATAGTCATCAGTGTCTTCGACATTTTACATTTTTTGGGCTGTGATCTATTTATTTCATCAAATTTCATATTTTTTGAGGCAGCGATCATATTGTTTTGGCTATGGCCTATATATTCCTACTATACATACATAATTAATGGTGTTTGGGGCTGCGATCTACAACAGCAATACAAATTTGAGGCAGTGATCTTTATCAGCTATATTTATTGTGTTTGTGCTGTGATATACATACTCCATGATACCATATTGGATTGGTGATTAGCATACTACAACGACACCTATTCTTCTTGGCTACAACCTACACCAGAGACTGTGGCAGTCACAACATCAGCAGTGTACACTGGTGGTTATGACATCATTGCTTCAGCATCATTGGGTATTAGCAGGCTTGGAGAAGGACAAGACATTCCATCAACAATCAGAGGACAACATTAGAAATTAGAGGATCAGACATGCATTTCAAGCTCCCTTTGATCCAAATATCATTGATCCTTCCATGCTTTCCAACATAGATCATCATATTGGTAGGCCAAGGTGCATTATTTGTTCTCAGTTGTACTCAGTCTATTTATCTGAATATATGATTGATAGCTGTTTCCTTTTGAGCATATTGTATTTTGGCATATAATTCAAAAATTTAGTACAAACATAATATTTCCAAAAGAAATAGCACATAAAATTTATGTCTACAAGTTAATATCTCTCAGAATATTCTTTGCATTTAAATTATCTAAATACTACCTAGATATAACTAATCATAACATGGGTTTTTCTATTTCTTATGACCGTGATAAGGTGGGAGAAGATTGTAGGCTTTCAGCTGAAGATATTGCCAATTCTATGCAACAAATATTCAACATGATTCATGCCACCTGCATTGGGTACATCAAAGACTGATGCAGACAAAATTGTTGAAGAAAACCAATAGTAAGTACATCGTGATCAATGATTGATCAATTTGAAATCATTGCAGAGTCTGGAGTGTAGGCTGTCCATCATTTACAAGCATTTTTAGGCCAATAATTAGGCAGCATTACTCTTCAATGTACATTGCCATAAATACATTCAACATGAAATTATCACAGTCGTCTTCTCATCTCTCTAAAAGCTTAATGTAATCAATGGGTGGAGTAACCCTGATGGTACTCATATGAGGGGCAACACTGCTACCAATTTTTAGGAGATTATTACGGATCAGGGCTTGCATTGTATCATTTCATTGGCTTATGAATTTATGCTGATTTATCATAATATAATGCTCAATAAATTATGCTTTCTTTATCTCAAAAATCTTGTGATTTCTTAAATAAATTTTGGTCTCAATGCTAAATAAAAGTGCAGTTTAGCAGATAATTTAGATCAAATGTCCAATATTTTCCTCACCCAATAAAAAGCTTGGAGAACTCACTCATCTTATCGATCTGGTTCAAATTTCTTTATGAATTTTTCTTTTCAATTCTTGTACGTTTCTAGTAAACAACAGATGAATTACAATGGTGTTTTTTTAAGCTTTCTAATGTGTTCTTTATGTCAAGATGTATAATTATATAATGGCATCACTGTTTCTATCAGTATTATAAAAAAACAAATAATTATTTTTTTCATGAAAATTTTCTTTTCTAACTATCATGTACCAATTTTTTAAAAAAATGATATTTCTCAACTTCTTCTGCATGATATAGATATGGGTGTTGATTGCATGATATATTAAAGTAATATTCCTAGCATTTATGTTTTGATTTTTTCTGCACATCAGATGGGGAATATTAGATGCCCATTAATGTTTAGGGGAATATTAGACTGGAATTGGCATTATCTAATTCTAGATAATGTCAATTCCATGTTTGTGTCCATCCAACAAATTTTAATTGGAATTTTGTCCTCTTTAGTTTTCTAATTTTTAATTAATTAATAATTATTGTAAATAAGAAACCAATACCACTTTTTAATAGACATTTTTTTAAAATTTTTTTTTAGCATTGGTCTCAATTTCGACCAACGCTATGGTCGAAATTGTGACCATTGGACCAAAACAATCGATGACAAAGCCATACATTTGACCAATAGTATGGTCGAAATTGAGACCAATGCATGGTCTCAATTTCTACCAATGCATGGTCTCAATTTCGACCAATGCATGGTCTCAATTTCTACCAATGCATGGTCTCAATTTCAACCAATGCATGGTCTCAATTTTGACCAATGAATGGTCTCAATTTCTACCAATGCATGGTCTCAATTTCGACCATTGAACAAAAAAAATGACAGTTATTCTTCCAGTTTCAAGAAAGAGCTGTAGTCGCAATTTTGACCAAAATACTGGTTGAAATTTCAACCAATAAGAAATACGTAGCAAATTCGATGAAAAAATAATGATGAAAGTTTTGGTCATGGATTCAACCAATTATTGTCAAAAATTTGACCAATTCTCATCAAAATTTGAGGTAAAATTTACTAGTGAGGCTGTTGTAGTGGACAGAGCAGTCCAGAGACCTTGAGAATAAACCTTTCTTTTCTTTTTTGATTCAGTTCAATTAAGAAAGATGGCTGATAAAAGATTTACAAGAGGAGACTAGGAAAAGGGTCTTGTTGACTCTGATTTTGAAGACTTAGAAAAGCTTGATTTTAAACCCCAAACTCCTTTAAGAGAAAGATGGTACAAAATAGCTAGTAGGCCTTCTTCCCCAACCAAATTTACTCCCACGACCTCTTTTCAATCCTTGGTGCCACCGGGAACCCTAGCCCCTACTTTCATAAATCTACAGCCTTTAAATCTCATCTTACCTACCATGGCTCAGAATCAACCTCGGGGTGCGACTGTAGGATCTCTAAGCTTAGGAGAAAACTTGGGAAATTTGCCTAAAGGTCGTGATATTTTACCCAAATTTAGTGGTGATGGAAAGAAGTCTCGAGAAGAGCATTTGAATGCCTTCAACATAACATGTGGAGTTTTGGCTATTGGTACTCCAGATGTGGTTGTCAGTCTCTTTGTCCTGACATTGACAAATGTAGTAGCAGACTAGTTTCATAATCTACCACATGCCTCTATTACTGATTGGGATACCATGAAAACAACATTTGAGACTAGATTTAAGTTAGCTGATGATGCTAACACACTCTTAGTTCAGTTAAGTCAAATGAAGAAAGAGATTCAAGTACCTATGAGGGAGTTTGTGGCAAGATTTAACAAAGGTATTCAGATAATTCCAACTGCAAGCAGACCAAATGATGAAAATCAAAAGGGGTTTTTCTTGAATGCTATGCCTCCTGATGTCACATTCCCTTTAAAAAGAGCTAGGCCAGTCACCCTAGGAGCTGCTCAAGATCTCACTATTGAATTAGAAGATGATTTCATAACAAGTGGCAAATGGAGGAAATATGTACAAACATCTAGTTCCCAGCCTTCCACATCCTCATCATCAGACCCTGTAATACATAGACTAATGAATGACCTGATAAAAATCAAGCGACAAATGCCTAAAGCTACCAGTCCTTATCAAGATTTCCCACACAAATACCCTACTCAAGGAGCCTCAGGCTCAAGCAAACAATTTAATTTTCCTCCCACACAACAGAGACCACAAATTGAACTTCCACCAAATAGAGGCAACATGTGTGTTTTCCATCTTACCGATGAGCATGAAGGAGGTTCATGCCTTGAAAATATACGACATGTACAACTTGAAGCTAAAAAAGAAGCTGCAACAAAGGTGACTATTGAAGAAATATCCTCTCAAATAACTGGCGACTCTGGAAATTTCTATATTGAATATGAATCCAGCTCCGAAAGGGGTGGTGACATATTGGTAACTTTAGGGGATACTTCTTGCTCAGTTTTGACAAGAAATCAGTGTGGAGGAAAAGTGGGTAATTGGTCAAATTCAACAACCAAGGATATTGGAAGTCAGGCCAATGACAATCTAAAGGCCCCAAAGACAAGTAGCCTAGAGGTGCAAATCTTGATAAGGTCTGAATCTGAATCTTCTTTTAGTATAGTTTATTTTTGTAAAACTTCCAAAATACAAATTTCTACTATAGATTATTTGAAAATGAATCCTCGAGAGTTAGATAAATTGGTCAATTATGTCAAAGGCTCCCCTGTTGAACCTAAGGCTCAACAGACTAATAATGCATGTTTTAAAGGAGAGACTACAAAGAAAGAGGACAAAGTGGAACAAAAGCCTGTAGATAGCTCCATTTCTACTATTCCCATTAGTTTGAAACCAGAACCCTTTTATGTATCCTTATTCATTCATGGTTTCAAGCTAAACAATTGTATCATTGATTTAGGGGTATCAGATAATATCATGCCCTCATCTATAGCCAAAGCATTAGACCTCCCCATGACTGACACTTTTGGTCACTGCTATTCCATGGATGCTAAGTAGGTCCCTCTCTTAGGACAAATCAAAGACACCCGAGTTTCTTTGGTAGCTTTCCCTGATAAAAGATTGAAGCTAACCATTCTAGTAGCTAATATTCCATCTAGTTATGGAATGCTTCTAAGCAGAACCTTTTGTAGAGATCTAGGTGGTGAGATAAAATTGGATTGGTCTCAGGCCATAGTCCCTATAGGAAATAAGAAGGTTACTCTACTACCAGAACCCAAGTCCAAGTACACTATTTTTCCCTCAGAAGATCCCAAATCTTAGATTTTGTATCAAGAGTATGAGTTTGCTAACTATGTTATCTTATCTGAGAATGATGTCCCAGGTCCTGTTGTTGCAGATGAAGAAGTTCCTTGGATTCTTGAATTTGATGGCAGATGCTCCTCCACAAGCTTAGGGGAAGGGGTAGTCCTTATTTCCCCTTCTAGTCTCAAGCTTCCTTTTTCATTAAAGCTTAAATTTGAGAACAAAAACAATACAACAGATTATGAAGCCTTGTTGTTGGGTTTAGAAGAAGCAAAGGAAAAGGGAATTAAGATTTTAAAGGCACGTGATAATGCAGAGCTAATTGTTAAACAGGTTAAGAACTTATTCTCAGTGAAGAATGAGAGACTAAAGCATTATAGAAATAGGGTTTGGGATGAACTTGAGTGGTTTGAGGCTTTTTCAATAGAAGCAATTCCCAAAGAATATAACTCAAGGGCTGATGTTGTTGCGAGATCAACATCCTTACTGATACCTCATCCAGACTTCACAAAAGACCATTATACAATTGAGGTTATACATAGACCCAGTGTACCTGATAATTCTTGTTCTTGGCAAGTTTTCAGAGATGATGCCCGCATTAATGAATTTCTACAGGGTTTGGACAAATTATCAACTAATTACTTTGAAGGATTAGAGTTTGAGTGCCATGAATTCTGTCTAGAAAAGGGATCCAGCTCCTCGGAGGAAGTGATACAACTTAAAGGTAACACCATACCCAAAGGACTGGTGGAGTTAGAGAATCTTTTTGATAGAAGGGATTATTATTTAAACTAACTTGTCATACCAGATAGTGTCCCTTCAGGTGAATATGAAAAAATTAATATTGGAGATGAATTCAATCCCAAGATGGTAAACCTAGGGGTTTGCTATGATGAAGGTAAAAAATGTTGTTTTACCAAGTTTTTAAAAGAATATGGGGACATTTTCTCTTAGACCTATGATGATTTAAAGAACTTCAGGAAGAGATAATTTATACACCATATTCCTTTGAAACTAGGAACGTCTCCTTTCCATTAGAAATTGAGGACCTATAATCCAAAAGTGGTGGATGCTATTTTTAAAGAGACTGAAAAAATGATTTAGGCATGCATTATCTTCCCCATCCACCATTCTACGTGGGTGGCCAACATTGTTCTTGTGTGGAAACACAATAGAGATATTAGAATCTGTGTGGATTTTAGGAACCTCAACCAGTCAAGCCTTAAAGATAACTTTGCTTTGCCTATGATGGATTAGATCCTTCAGATTGTAGCTAGCTCAGAGATGTTGTCATTGCTCGACACCTTTTCAAGATACAATAATATCATTATCATAGAGGAAGACGAGCATAAGATGACATTTACCACATCATGGGGCACGTTCGCCTATAGAAGAATGCCTTTTGGCTTGATTAATGCTGGAGCCACATTCCAGAGGGCTATGAATTCTACTTTTGGCCACTTGTTAAATAAAACCATTACTATTTATTTAGATGACATGACAATGTTCTCTAGGAGTCATATGAAGCATCTAAGAGACTTGAAAGAAGTTTTGCAGAGGTGTAGGGATCATGGTGTTTCTTTAAATCCAAAGAAGTCAATCTTCTGTGTGATAGAAGGAAAGTTGTTGGGTCATTTAGTTTCAAAGGAGGGCATTAAAATCGATCCAAAAAGGGTGAAAGCCATACAACAGTTGTGTCTTCCTATTAATCGGAAGGGAATAAAGTCTTTCTTTGGTCAAGTTAATTTCTTAAGGAAGTTCATTCTTGATTTTGCCGAGACATCAAAGCCAATGGTAGACCTGTTAAGTGAAAAGCAGAATTTCAAGTGGGATGAACCGACTGTTAAATCTTTTGGGAAGATAAAAGAAGCTATAGCCAATGCTCCAACATTAATACACCCAGATTTTAAAAAATATTTTATCATCTATTGCTATGCATTAGAACACACAATGTCTGGAGTGTTGTTACAGAAAAATGAGAAGGATGAAGAGGTACTTATTTCCTTCATGAGTATACCGCTTAAAAAACATGAGTTGCTCTATTCCCAAACTGAAAAATAGGCATTCGCAGTAGTGAAAGAAGTTAAGCAATTTTGGTATTACATCCTTAATTTGCATTCTGTAGTCTTTGTTCCAAATTCAGCTGTTAAGAGTATCCTTACTCAACAGGAAGTAGCTGTAAATAATAGAGCTACTTGGGTAGTGAAGGTGCAGGAGTTTGATTTGGAGATCAAACCCACAAAGTTAGTAAGGGGTCAAGGTCTATGCAAACTGATGGCAAAAAATAAAGAAGAAGATCAAGGTTTGCCCAATTGTCTGTTCATCAGAACAAATGACCCATGGTTCTCAGACATAGCATTATTTTTGACTTATGGAGAAGTCTCGGGTCACTTGTCAACTAAAGAAAGGAGAAATCTACGGTTAAAGGCAATAGAATATGTCATTGTGGATGATGTTCTGTACAAGAAAGGATTGGATAGGATGTTCTTGTGGTGCGTTGATAAAGACCAGCAACAAAAGTTATTGCAAGCATTTCACAATGAAGCCTGTGGGGGGCACTACTCCTCCTCCATGACAACTTTTAAGATTTTAAGAAATTGCTATTACTGGCCCAGAATATTCCAAGATGCATACCAGTGGGTGGCTAATTGTGAGAAATGTAAGTTCTTCTTAGGGAAACCTCAATTGGCTGCTTTACCTTGAATACTAGTAATTATTGAGGAGCCGTTTTAGTAGTGGGGGATAGATTTTATTGGCGCAATTAATCAAACTATAAGTGGTAGGCACACTCATATCCTTATAGCCATAGATTATTTTACCAAGTGGGTAGAGGCTATACTAGTTAAAATGACCACTTCAGATGTAGTTTGTAGATTCCTAAAAGAGAACATTGTCACTAGGTTTGGAGTTCCACTCAAAATAGTGGCCGACAATGCTTAAAATTTTTCATCTTGAGAAATTCAACTTTTCTGCTATGACCACGGAATAAATTTGTCCCATTCTTCTGATTATTTCCCTCAGGGAAATGGCCAAGAAGAATCTACAAATAAGAACCTAATTAATATCATGAAAAAGCTTGTAGAGGAAAGAGGGAAAGATTGGCATAAGCAGTTATATGAAGCATTGTGGGTGGACAAAAATTCTCCAAAAAGAGCTATAGGAATGTCACCCTTTGAACTAGTTAATGGGGTTGAGGCACAATCATCCCTTCCGTTGGAATTAGCTACTTCTAAACTACAAAGATGTATTGAGAATGAGGTTTTCAAGGATTTGTTGGAAAAGAGAATCATGTATCTATCAAAAATTGAGGAAGAAAGAGCACAGCTAGTGGATCACATAACCTGTCATTAGTTAAAGGTGAAGGAAATATTTGATCATCGTGCCAGACCAAGAAAATTTATGGAGGGAGATATGGTTCTTCTCTGGGATAAGCGTTGAGAACCACGTGGGGCGCATGGAAAGTTTGAGTCTCTCTGGAAGGGTCCATTTGAGATATCTCAGGCGCTGGGTCCAAATACCTTTAAATTGAAGTATGTTGATGGAGATGAACTACCCCTATCCTACAATGGGCAGGATCTCAAGCTATATCAGTTGTAAGTTTCCTTTTCTCTACTTGTATATAAGTTTTGGGTTGCGTTTGTAGGAGTAGAAAATTTTGTTGTGATGAGTCAACTTGGTCTAATGAGTTAAAAACCTATCTTGTAAAAAATAGAACTTCTAGGTTCATTTCTCGGTCCTGAGTAGTCCCGGTCCCCAGTCAGAGCCATTTGTTACCCTCGATTTTTCTAAACTCTCACTTTTAGTCTGGGTCAGTAAAAATCCTTAGATGAAGTTGAACTTGAACTTTGTCAAGTTCATTACTCATTTTGAGTTATGCAACGTCAATAATTGTCTCTCTTCTGAAAGTCTGTCGATTTTCGAAGTCGATCTTGAACTTGAACCTAGTCCTGATCTTTAAATTTTATTCAAGTTCAAGTTCATGTTTGAAGTACAATGAATAGCACATGGAATATTCGGCGGGATTGTTCTTTCATTCCGTAGAAGGTTGCCAGTTTCAAGCACTCTAGGTGTTAAATCAATTTTGGGAAGTTGTCGTATAGGGTTGTTAAACTCGATGGGATGGCTCGTGAATGTGAAATAGTAGAGGTGACAGCTGACTGTGTGATGTAGGAAGTGCCATTATTGCAAAGATATGGTAATTAGGGAATGTCCTGGGGAATTGAGATTTCTGTGCCGATTTAACTTGAAGATTAATGAGGAGTAACTCCAGATGTCATATCAATCATTCCTTCATTAAGACATTTATTATAGCCGTGCTGTGAGGATTTGCCAAAAATCTTATTGGCCATTATTAATAAATGAAGAATGGTTAAACATTTCTGTTAGTTATGTTGGCTTGAGAAAGAAGGAGTGGCGAAATTGGTGGAGAGAAGGTTACATAAATCTGGTGCGTAGAAAATTGGTGAGTCCTCTTTTTCCCCTGTAGTTTTCAGTTTGTTCAGAAGGTCATTCTATGTTGAAAGTCTTTTCACTACTTGTTGGTAAGATGCCATTGTTTCACCCAAAACTCCCAAAAGAGGAAACTAGAACCCACCTGTTAGTCTCCCTTCCAGACATTGGCGATACCTTTTTGGTGAATGTAAGTTTAGGGGAACTGTGTGATAGGGTCAGAAATGCCTTTGAAGGTTCCTTTTCAAAAAGGCTAGTAGGGAGCAGACTTATGGAGGCTGCTACTTTTTCCCCAGCTCTAATTTGTCCCGAACTGGTGTTAGAATGTGCCAATAAGTATGACGCTGAGAGCAGATGTATCAAAGATGCTTTAGGAGAAGTTTTGGTCAAGATAAGTCATGAGACATTAATGGAAGCTTTGCGGATTCCAGATAAAGAACCATATGAACCTTGGACCTATGATGAGGTGGATCATGTGTATGAAAAAGACAAGAAAAAGTACAGCTCCTTAATAGCTCAGACATGGTTTGTGAAACTAGAGAAAGGAGGGTCCAGACTGCCTAAACCTCTAACAATTGAACATTTCCATAAGGAAATCACCGATATTGTATTCCTTCTAAACAGGGTGAAAGGGAATCCAAACACATTTCACTGGGAGAATTGGATGTATTGCTTTATCTAGAAAATTCTAGAAGGGGATAAATTTATTGACTGGGCTAATTTGATAGCAAAGAGCCTTCACAAAGAGCTCCTAAATGTGACCAACCTGACTTCTTTTTACATGTCTTCCTACCTTGTCTATGTTTTAGCCTATTGCCGGACTTGGGAGGGGTTACCCCATGAGTTTTGGATAAATGACATGAAAATATATGGCTCTTTCACAAGCCTATAGAGTGAAAAGTTCCCTAGTGCATTCAGAACGGTTAATGACACAATCTCAAGAAAGTTAGTTTTTGAGTTGCGAGGAAGAGAAAATTGTAGACTCTCTAAAGAAGCCAAACAAGTGGTAAATATATATGGTTTCCATTTCATACAATTTCCTAGATTTACCTACCTTAGGGTTGGAGCATTTGATGAGGAACCATTATAGCTTCCTAGGTTTTGTCTAGATAATGTGGTCTTAATGGAACTTTGTAGGTAGCTTGTTATCATTGAACATAAATCTGGTAGCTCAAAGAAGTCTTCAGGTGTCCTTTTCCCTATTGAGTTGGGTTATTATAGATGCAAGAGTTTCTAGGATGCCTTAGCTATGGAAGAAGAATTGTCTGCATTCCGTTTACAAACTTACATTCCCAGAATCAATTTTGACTATAGGGGTTTTGCTAGGTCAAATCTTAATGTACCTGACACATTCATGCATATTCTTGAGTTGGAGGATTTATGGGCCAATTGTTGTGATGAATTCAAAGTCAAGAGAAGGCTGTGGTTCAGATTGACCGTGAAGTAGATTATCACTTTCAAACTAGATATGAATACAAATGGAGTAGAGGACGATAGTGAAGTTAATGTGCTCAACTCACAATTATTGGATAAAGTAGAGACCCTTCCAATCCCAGAGTTAGATTGGACAAAGCCAGAGGAAGATGATCTGCAAATAAGAATGGCTAGAGTGATTGAAAGAACAAAGGCATGGTTGTTTGAGAAAAAGGCTTTTATAATTCCTTCACAACCTGCCAAGAAACAAGTGAAAATAAAGAAGAGGAGTTCGTCGAAGAAAACTTCTATTTTAACTAACGTAAATATTGATCAATCTTGTGCAGGAAAATTTGAACCTGAAGTTAAACCTGAAGTTGAACCAACTTCTCCGCAAGTTCAAGTTCAAGTTTAACGTCGAGATGAACCCGTAGCTCGAGTCACCCGATCAAGCGCTAGGGAAAATAACAAGGCTAAGTGGCAACAAGTGACTCCCAGGATCATTGTGAATTTGAACTCAATAGAAGTTGAGTTACAGGAAAACCTGGTTGTAGACTCCAGTGTGCCTGATATGTCAGATAACCAGCAGTTACAAGATGAAATAGAGAATACTCAAAAAGATTCACTAGCTCTTCTGAGTAGTTATGATACTCAGAAGAAGCCCTTTGTGGCTCCCTAATGGCTGGATAATACTATTGCTAAAAGGAGAAGCGTAGTCCCATTATTTGTGCCTATTGAGGATGTTGTGAGCAGGTGTTTAGGAAAGACTCCGAAGACTAAGAAGACAAAGATGGAATCCAAAATTGATTTTGATGAAAATAGTGGCCGCTGGATGGAAGAAATTGCAAAGCCGGTAAGCGACAATGTTAAAGGAGAGGTTTCAACCCAAGATTTCTAGATATCTAGAGTTGATTTGGGGAGAGATAGCAGAGCTTCTGACATGAAGATTTTTGAGGTCTCGAATAAGAAGATTGCCAATAGAGTTTGGAAGGATGCTAAAGACAAACAAGAGATGAAGGAGGCTATAAAAACATGGCCCAATACATAAAAGCCATCCAACATCCAAAGCCCTTTCCTTTTAGAAAAATGCTAGCTTCCATTGATATTAAATCACCAGACAATCAAAGGTTTCTTGACCAAGTACAGAGGAATAAGGTGATTAGCAGAGCATTTGAAGAATGGGTGGAGCATGTAAAATTAGAAGCTGTCAAGCAAATAACTCACTTAGATCAAGCTGTCATCAAAGGAAGTCACTTGGTAAAGAAAGTTGAGGCAAGTGTTGAAGAGTGGGAGATAGAGAAGACCACTTGGACAAAAGAACTCCATTGGATGGAAGAAGCCCAAGAATACGGCCTGCAAAAATTCCTCGCAGAGAGGTTAGTACCAGGGCTAGATGACAAAACCCTTTATGTTATAAAGGAGTGTATAGACTAGAGGAACGGAGATGTAGCAGAAGGAGTTTATGAAATAAAAGACCTCCTAAAGGGACTGGGAATAATCAGAGATATTATTTCCAATGATATAAACTGGGTGGATAAACAGTGTCATGGGGCCCAAGAGGAATCGGGTAGGCCAAGTGATCAGGTGATCAAGAATGTTAAGACCTAGTTTGATGAGCTTAAAGGAATGAAGGCACCAACAGTCCAAGAATTCACAAAGGTTGCACGGATATAATCAATGCTTATAATTCAGTGGGATCACTTGGTTATGCACAAGGAAAAGATAGCTCAAGTCAAGAGGGAAAAGGAAGTGTGGAAACAACGAATCAATTATCTTGGTTTGCCACACCAACTGGTGATATCCGCATTCACAGCCACATTTCTAGACTGGAAGGCAACATAGCTCACAGCAGCCTCAACACCATAGCCATCTAAGACACCTGGCTCTATTTTGGAGGTTGTTTGCACCCAGTTTCGCGTTTCTTGCTTAATGCTCAGGATAGTTATTTAGTTTAGAAGTATTTACCTCTATTAAAAAGATAGTTTTATCTAGTTAGTTGCATAAGCCCCACGTGGCTATATATTTGAAGACTTTTAACTTATTAAGGGTTCGACTCTCTGGGTTTTGGAGAAACTATTTTCTAGAAACTAAGCTTTAAGCTTTTTGAATATGGATATGACAGAGTATATGAAATATCCTATGGTATTACATATGTGTTTAAGCTTTTGAATTGATAGATACTATTGTTTATCTTATATAATTTATTTTCTTGTGGAGATAAGTTATATTAAACAAAGTTCAACTGTGATATGGGTGGATTTTGTGCTTAGAGTTACAGAGAGAATCTTTACTAAAGTTTTAGGTTTAAAGATTTCAAAGTTTGAGACAGTGATAGAAATAGATCTAGTTCTTGAAAATCTGCACATTCTTTTCATGTTGATGAACTGGATGTTTACCTTAAGTGTTTTGTAGTGAAAAGCACACATGATTTTACTTTTCTATATTTAATAAGATCATATTGAAAATATTTTTAGAAGGTAGTTGCACCTTATAATCTGCAGAGAGTTTTCTTTCAAAGGAACTCAATTGTTAGTGTTGAGATTTTCTTTTCTTTTCATGCTTTATAAGAGTTTGAAATTAATTTAAAGAAATGAAAAAATTGTATGCTAACAATCATGTCCTTAGACAAATAATACATACTTCAAAATTTTGATCTTAAGACAGTCATTCAGAAATCAATAAAATATCATGCTTTCATCATAGCTTGTCTAGTTTAAAAACTTTCATCAATTTGCTAGAAAGGCATTATTTCATCAATCAAGTCAACACTTAGAAAAATTTTGCACTATTTTTGAAATCCATAATTCAAGTATAGTTCTATCCATTTCATACTTTTTAATCCTGATAAAGATAAGGTCTTGTGAGATTTTGGATTGAATTTTTTGTTTGATTGAAGATTAGGATTTGATTGAGTGTTTCACTTGTGCTTTGATGAATTGATTTGGTGTTTGATTGAAGTTTGCTTTTGATGAATGCTTCCTCCTTTAGAGTAGATTGCCCCTAGTTTGATGTGATTACGTTTGTGGGACTTGGGACAATTTGCAGATTAGATTAGTGACAAAACCTTTAGGTACTTGTAAATGCAATTGTGGGTTTTTATTATGCAATATATACAAATGTTGGCGAATGCAATAGCTACAAGGATGATCACTGCTAGGTATGAGACTGACTTGGACTTTCAATGGTGCCTGTTTACTAGGTTTTCACTGATTGAATGGATTTTCTTTCTTTTTCTATTTTTAAAGCTTTTTCTCTTTTTTTTTTGCTACCAAGGTGCCTATTTGCTAGGTTTTCACCAAGGTACTTTTTCTCTTTTCTATTTTTTTTTGTATTTTCTCTTTTTTCAATTTTTTTGTTTCCATATTATCAAGGCGCCTATTTGCTAGGTTTTCACCAAGACAACATCTTTTTAAGGATCCTTTCTGAATGTTTTTGGCTTTCTTCATGCTCATTTTTCCACTATTTTTTTTATCTTTTTTGCATTTTTGATTTGCTTGATCTTTTCTATTTTTTAATGTTTTTGGTATTTTCAGGATCTCTTTTGACTATATACAATAAATAGGATGCTTGCTCATCTGATATTCCTGATACTATTTTTCTCTATCCCTCTTCAATTTCTTTATGTGTAAAACCTTTTCAAATGTATACTGTTTATTGGCTCTTGCAACTCCTCTCCTTCACAATCAGCTAGTTTGTAAGTGCCAGTGCCAAAAGATGAAGTGATCACAAAGGGTCCTAACCAGTTTGCTTCCCATTTTCCTTTCTTCTCTCTTTCTGCTTGATTCTTGGGGTTTTCTCGCAACACTAAGTCACTTATTTGGAATGCCCTTGGTTTGATATGTTTGTTATAGTTTTTGGTCATTTGATTCTGATACACTTTTATTGATCAAAAGCCTATTGCTGTCTTTCATTTAGAAATTATAGTTCATGTAACCTAGCAACTCTATAGTCTTCTTCACTTAGTAACCCATGTAATGAGACCCTTAAGGATGAAATTTCTACTTCCAAAGGTAAAACTACTTCTGCTCCATAAATAAGGGAAAATGGGGTAGCTCCTATTGGTGTTCTAATGCTCATTCTATAAGCCCATAGAGTATGGTTTATTTGAATGTGCCAATCTCTACCTGAATTATCCACGGTTCTCTTCAATATCTTTAATATATTCTTGTTTGTAGCTTCTGCTTGTCCATTACCTTGTGGGTAATATATTAAAGATGAGTGATGTACCATATGAAATTTTGTACATAATTGTTTCAAATCCTTATTTTTGAAATGTTTTTCATTATCTGTTATGATGGCATGATGAACACCATATCTATAGATTATGTGATTTAATATGAACAAGGATATCTGCTTTCTTGTGGTAGTGTATAAGGGTACAACTTCCACCCATTTGGTAAAATGTTCTGTTGCACTAATGATGAATTTATGTAAAGAACCGAAATTGGCTCTTCTTGTATACTCAATATTAATTCTGAATCAATTGTAAATTAAGTCTCAACTTGATCAAGCAAGGAGAAAATTTAGATATATATAATCCCAAACTGGTAATATCGAATTTATACTTTACTAGTTTTCCCTTAACAGACCATAACTATAATTTCTTTTGCAGATAATACATTTCATAATATCTTATTTTCAGAAATAGCAAATAGGCACCTGAACCATAGGACTCTTTCAACCAACAAGTCTGTTGCGCTGTTGAAGTTGCTATCTTGTATTAGGAGGCACGTGACTGAATTTAACAGTGCGTGACTGTACATCATGAATGCCACCCAAGAATGATGCGGCCACTTGTTACTATTAACCAAGCTTGACGCTGTGCGTAAGGAAGGATGCAGCCTCCCCTAGTATTAACTCATGTGAGACCAGCCTTGTGTGCGGGCCCACAGAGATATGCTAAACAGCCAAACGTCTAAGCACGTGATTCTAGAAATGAGTTAACACCAGCAACAAAATGATAGCTACCTTGAAATTGAGTCTCACAATATTTATTGGAAATGCAGCATATAAAAATATCCAAACTCAATACACTCTGATAATATTCCTCTCGTACCAGACTTTCAAAGCTCAAGAAAAGGAACAATTAACTAACCGCCAAAATAATTAAACCAGAAACTTTAATTATTGAATTCTCCACACAATTCCATCAGTAATTTCAAATTCCTAGATTGAAACCCTCTCCAAATTTGATATACAACAACATCGAATGGATAATCACAACAATAATCAGATTGTGAAATTCACCATTATTAGACAATGGCTCAAATCACCAGAAAGAGGAATCCATCCTCGAAACCCTAGCCAGGGCAATACTTCACAAACTCCAATAAAATAATGATTGCATAATGAATGAATGAAAGTGCTTTTTAGAGCAAAATATATAGCTTTTTTGAAAAAGCACTTTTTTTAATATTTCACTCAATTGTCTTTATTAAATACTCCCACTTTATAATATAATATTATAAAGTCATTAGTTATTAAATTAAATCAATATAATTTAATTTAATAACACCTTTAAAATTAAAGCCATGAACCGTTTGACTGTAATCATCGAACTTCTGACAAAGCACCAGGACCAACTGCCCAACCAAAAATAGATATTGCCCTACCAGAAATAGCCACTGCTAAAAATAGACTTACTAAAAATAGTAAGTCTCTCAAACTGGAGATTCTCTGAAATTGAATCCTGAGATGTCTTACGTTCCATGTAGACACCCTGCCAATCCTGGCCATACCTGAAACCCCACTTACTAAAAATAGTAAGTTGGCCAAAATGACTCGAACGAAGAGCATAACTGATAATCTGAATCTCTAGAATGGAATCCCAACGCTGGCTCCACAATCTGACCCCCTCTGAACATTCGATTAGCTTGAGAGGGCCGCCAAACCAAGTTAATCTCAAAGTCTGAAAAATGGGGACATTACAATTTATGACCATTTGAAGATGGTGGATAAATCATCCCTATTAAGTCCAAACCCCATTGATAAAAGGGCCAAGGTGTTTTCATAGGATGAATCTCCTGTGTTGGTACATGGATCAAGTTCCCATGATAGTGACACTTACGACAAGTTTTTGCAAAGTGACAAGCGTCCTTTTCCATCGAAGGCCAAAAATATCCTATCCTAAGAAGTCCGTTCGAATGTGACCCACAAATCCCCTCATGAATTTATTATAAGGCTATGTTTGATTCCTCCTTCTCTAGACATCTTAGAAGCATTCCATATAGACTCTTACGATACAACGTGTTGAATATCAAGGTATAGCGAGAAGCTTGGCGTATAAAACTTTTCTTTTGATTTCTAGTTTGGCCTAAGGGTAAGATTTGGTCTTTCAAGTAGGTGTAAATGGCTCCATACCAAGGTGATTCATGTCCTATTAGAAAAAAAATGGTATGAGGACAGGAAGGGTCAAATGCGGGTTGCTCAACTTCTTCTACCAAGAATTCATATCTATCGCTTTGATCTAGTATTTGGAGATCTAATGCCAAAGTAGCCATTACATCTGCTACTTTATTCTTATCCCTCGACACTTGCTCAAATGTGATTAGAGTGAAGTATTTCTTAATATTCTCAATCATATTCTTCTATGGTATAAACTTATCATCTTTAGTTTGATACTCGTCATTAATCTGATTAATAACTAGTTGGGAATCTCCATAGATTTGTAGCTTTGTTACTTTCCATTCTAATGCCAACTTTATGCCAATAACGAATGCTTCTTACTCAACTATGTTATTTGTGCATGGGAATAGAAATTTTTATGATTTCAGAATTGTATATCCTTGAGGGGTAATCAAAAGTATTCTTGCTCCTGATCCATGTTGTGTATAAAAGCCATCAAAATATAATTGCCATGTTTTTACTTTGACATTAACAATTTCAGAATCTAGAAATTCCTCTTGAATTGGATGTTCATCTTGTAATGGTGATTCTACTAATTAATCAGCTATTAATTGGCCTTTGATATATTTTCAGTCCACATATTCTATATCAAATTCATTAAGAACCATGACCCATTTGGCTAGTCTCCCATTCAATGTTGTTTTGTTGAGAAGATATTTCAAGGGATCAATCTTTGCAATGAGTCGAATCTTGTGGGATAACATATAATGGCATAATTTTTGGGAAGCAAAGAATATGACCAAACATGCTCTTTCAATAAAGGTGTAGTTCAACTCATACTTCACCAAAGTTCTGCTTATGTAATATATGGCCTTTTCCTTTCCAGCCTTGTCCTCTTGAGCCAAGAGTGCTCCTAGCGCATGTTCTGTTGCTGAGATATATAGTATTAAGGGCTTGCCTCTGATTGGTGGCATTAATGTTGGAAGATTAATTAAATAATTTTTCAATAAGGTGAATGATTCTTCACATTTCTCATCCCATTTGAAAATTGTGTCCTTGTGAAGGAGTTGAGTGAAATTGTGGCACTTTTTTGCTAAATGAGAGATGAACCTTTGAATGGATTGAATCTTGCCTTGAAGAGATCTCATCTGACTGATATTTCAAGGTTCCCCCATTATGATTTCCTTTACTTTGGCTAGGTCTACCTCTATTCCCTCTACTGAAACTATATATCCTAATATCTTTCCTAATTGTACACCGAATATATGCACACTTCTTTGGATTTAGCTTGACTTTGAATTGCTCTAGTCTTACAAAGATCTTTTCTAAGATGGCTAGATGTTCATCCCTTGAGTGGGATTTAGCAATTATATCATCTTCATAGTCTTCCATGAACTTATGCATGATGTCATGAAATATAGTCATCATGGCCCTTTGATAAGTCGCTCTAGCATTCTTGAGACCAAAGGGCATAACATTCCAGCAGAACGTCCCCCATGCGCATGTGAATGCTATCTTGTCTTGATCTTCAGGTGCTATATTTATTTGATTATAACCACTAAACCCATCCATAAGTGGGAACATTGAATGTCCTATTGTTAGATCTACAATGACATCTATGCTTGGTAGAGGAAAGTCATCTTTAGGACATGCAAGATTAAGATCCCTAAAGTCTGTGAAAATTCTAATAGATTTGTTTGCTTTGGACACATGAACAATGTTCAAAATCCACTCAGCATAATCAATGGCTCTTATAAACCCTACTTTCAAAATTTTTTCCAACTCTACTTTTGCAAGCAAAGCTATGTGTGGATGCATCTTTCTTAGTTTTTGCTTCACTAGTCTTACTCCTTTTATATTCAAAAGATGCATGATCAAATTTGGATCTAATCTAGGCATATCATTATATGACCATGCAAAATTGATTTGTTTTTCTTTGAAAATTTTGATGAAATCCTTTCTTTCTTCATTAGATAGAGATGCTTCTAAGTGTATAATTCTTGGCTCTAATTCTGACCCAATATTCACTTTCTCTGTTGGTTCAATTAAGATAGGTGATCTTTCTTCATAGTGCTCCAAAAAAGTATCCAACCCTTCTTCCTTAGGTGCATATGTTGGGTTTTCACTTTCAGAAACATCCTTTATTCTTTTTCTTTTTGATTTAATGTTGCCACAATGTGGTTTTCAACATTAAATTCCTTCCATTTTTTTTAATTTTTAATTTTTAATTTTTTTCCGAATTGAAAGGTTGGATACTCCTCTTTGTCACTTCTACCTGATATTCCATGGTAGAAGAAGGCTCAACCACATTAAGGTATTGGGAAACCAAATTATCATTCAAGAATATATGGAGGATGGTAGGTTCAATGGAATCCCATTCGATTAATTCAGGATAGATAAGGGTCAAAGGATCAATGCTTTGGTTTAGTCTAATAGGATTTAGGGACATGACTTAATTTGAAGGTTCAAACATTGTATCATTTAAGTCTATAATATGTGCTTATTCAAGATGTTCTAGAGAGCTAGGGTCAAAGTCTTCCTCACTAGAATCCTCTAAGGTTTCCTTTGGGTAAAAATCTCATGGATTAAACCTAGGGTTAGATTCTTTTGTAGTAGGTCTCCATGATGGTACGTAAGGTTCTCCTACCCATTGATTTCTCTCAATTTCCTGAATTGGTACATTATCTAAGATCACTTGAATAGAACTTGAAGCTTGATTCTGAGACTTGTTCTTTTCCCTTGCTAGGAGTATAGGTGTGAATGACATCAACTTCTTTATCTTGGCATGACTCACTTGACAATGAGACCCATTCCCAATTGTTCAAATCTTCATCACTTTGGGAACCTATTTGTAAGATTTGGTCATAAACCAAGGGATACTTCTTTTGAGTGTACCCTTGTTCTAGGTACCATAATCCTATTTTTTCCTTACTATCTCTCCATGTCATTTCAATGGGTTCAACAATTCCTTCATTTCTTGTCCCCAAAGACCCTTGTCCTTTGTATCCCATTTTTTGCATTATTTGAAATCCTTTCCTATATTGATGTGTGGGAATGCTTATATTTTGGATGTGCTTTTCATCTGCACTTGATTCCTCATCATTATATAGCCAATTTAATATTTCATTATCTTCTTCATCCATTGATGAAGATGTACTTGCCCTCACAAAGTGATCCTTGTATTTATGAGGTAGATTGGATGGTCTTCCATATGATTTTTGAGATAGGGGTAGATCCATAATGGATAAAGAGTATTCACCTACAACCTTATGTTTAATTTGACATTGCTTTTCAAAGTTTTTCATCATATGATCCATTTTTTGATAATGAGCATCTTTGCTGTAGATTTGATCAGATCTAGCTTGGTCTTCTTTCTGTTTCTCAGGAGCACTTTCCTCACTAACCTTCTCTTTTCCTTTTGTCGATGTAGTTAGGTTAGTAGGACTTTAATTATTTTCAACAACAATTTCTTTTTCTTCTTTTTCTTTTCTCTTCAAAGATGGAAGATCTTTTGAACTTTGTCCTTGCTCTATTCTTTGGGAAATAGACCCTTCTGCATTATGTGGGACTAAGGAGTCATTAATAGGCTTCATGTTATTACAATATTGAAAGGGGTTTGAGTCCCTTCTTACCATGACTTCTTGTCCTAGATAGGGAAATTTGAGACATTGGTGGTAGGTTGAGGGTACGGCCTGCATTTCATGGATCCATGGCCTTCATAATAGGATATTGTAAGTCAATTTCAGCTCAAGGACTTGGAAAATGGTCTCTTTCTACATTGGACCAACTTCGACAGGAAGTACTATGAGACCTTTGGAAGCTCTTTCTTCATCATCGTACACTTTTATGGTTATCTTTTTCTTTGGGTCAATAGCATCTTCAAAAAATACTAAGGCTTTTACCAAGTTTAGGGTACAAATATTCAAGCCGGCTTCCCCATCAATGAGGACTCTTTTCACTCTATGCTTGTAGATTAGGACCTCTATATGCAAGGGGAGATTTTGCAGGTGGTTTAGAGACATATCATCTTGTTCTGAAAAGGATAGACAATGGGGTGCAACAAGATGTCCTACCATGTTTTAAAATTTATCTGCATCTAAATTTAGAGGCACATTAGTCTCTACTAAGGCTTTTTCTAGAATCTCCTTATGAGTTGGTGAAAGCTTAAGTAATTCTAGAATAGAGATTTGAGAAGGAGTTATTTGCAATTGGTCTACCAAATTATATTGCTTTGAAGATGAAGATGAAGTTTGATTTGGTAGGACAATCCTTGGGGCATTTCCTGATAGAGTAATTTTTGATGCTTGCTCCCTAGTTACAACATTAGATGTTGCTTCCCTTGGCTTTTATCTTTCACCACAATCACATTTATGGTGTTTTCATCACCACTTAAAGTATTAATGGTGTTATCATAAGTATGAGAAAAATTAACCTTCTCATTACCTCTTTTGTTGTTAGGGTTGGTGTTTGATGATTCCCCTTTTTCATGATTTAAGAAAGGGTTTTTAAAAGCCGCATGGTCTTCATTATTTTGAGGCCCTTCCACCTTTATTGTTCCATCATCAATTAGGTCTTGCACAAGATGTTTCAATTTCATGCATTCATTCATTTTATGTCCCTTATTACGATGGTATTCACAATGGTGAGAATCATTCCACCAATTAGGCTTGACTTGGGGTTCATATGGCCTCAATTCGGGTAAGGTAATGATTTTGTTAGCCACCAAATTCCTTAATGAATTTTCCAATGGTTCACCTAAAAAAGTGAATTTTCTCTTTTGATATGTGGAAAAGAAAGGTTTAGGTTTAGAGACATTGGAATTATTAAAGGGATTATTGTTGTTAGCATTGTTATTGTTGTTGTTGGGATTATTATTATTGAAAGGGGCTTTTTTTGTTTGATTTACGTTATATGTTGAATTTGCCCCACTTGATAAATTAAAGGGGGTAGAATTTAAGTTGTGTGGTTCCACAAAACCATCATTCACAAGATATTTATTATTGTTCTTCAACCATAGTCTAGGTTTATCATTGTGATTGTTGGCTCCTTTATTATTGTTATAATTAGATACATTATGATTGTTATTAGTGTTGGTATAGGGTTTATTATCTTTGAACAATTTGATTTCTCCCCTCTTAACCAACACATCTTCAATTTTAATCCCATTCTCAATAAGTTTTTCAAAAGTAGGGGGACATTGAAGTTGGAGCCTATAGTTCATCTCCACATTTAAGTTATTCATAAATATTTCCATTTTCTCCTTCTCGAGTATGCTTTGTGGATATATTGAAAAAATTGTTCTCCACCTTTGAAGAAACCCTAGGAAAGATTCACCATCTCTTTGTTTAGTGTCACATAGGTTGAGCATGGTAATCTTGTGTTCGATGTTGTAAGAATAATGGGTTACAAATTTGGAGGCTAATTCCTTGAATGTCTTTATCCCTTGTGGAAGTTTTGAGAACCATTCCATGGCTTGACCTCCTAAACTTCTTGGAAAAAGTCTCATTAGATAAGTTGTATCAGGCATACATTCTATACTTAGAGCACAAAACTCTCTAAGGTGATCTTGAGGGTCTGATTTACTCGTGTATTTATCATACTTAGGAAAGACTACATTTATCAGAAAATGTGCCATAACCAAGCTCTTATCAAAAGGAAATGGGCACAAGGCCTTGATAGAGAATGGCTGAGGTTCAGCTGCCTTTTTCATTAGGTTGATTTGTGCTTTGAATATTTTCAATCATTTACTCATCGCACCCATCGGATTATCATCTTCCTTGTCTTTTTGATGAAGGGTGCTCGCCTTAATACCACAAACACACAACAAAAATAGAGAACAACAACAATTTTCAAGAATAGAAAATGGGCTTCTTATTATCTCCACAAATGTGGAATTACAATATGCAAAGCCACATGGGCATCTTCCTTACAATATTCTGAGGGACAAAGCCTCAAATGATTACCCAAAACTACTCTGAACTGCTCCCTGCCTAAGACAACACTACGTGCCTTCCTTATATAGGCAATTTCCACCACCCAAGAAGGTTCCAATATGACTATCCAACATGTCTATCCAATATATCCTTAATCTCCTTGGTATCTGAACTAGTTACTAGAATACTCCACTATTCTACTGTGATCTCATCTTCAACACCCCCTTCATGATACTCTGTCAAATCTGAAATGTTAAATACTAGTGAAATATTCAGGTTTGTAGGCAACTCGACCTCATAGGCATTTATAGAATCATGCTTCTTCAATATCTTACATGGCCCAAACCTCTTCATTTTCAGCTTGTTATATGTACCAACTGGAAATCTCTCCTTCTGCAAATGAACCATGACTTCATCCCCAACCTGAAATTCTTTATGCCTTCTTTTCTCATCTGCCTTAGCCTTATACTATGCATTCATCTTGGTAATGTGCTTCCTCACCTCCTCATGGATGTTCTTCAAGTGTTTTGAAAAATCCTGAGCTTCAGCACTACTTATTTCTCCTTTATCTATCTTCCTCAACTTAGATGCATTTCTGGGACTACTTCCATATACAAGTTGTGGATGATGTGATGAACTAAACTTCAAATCTATTTTCAACTCTTCACTTTCTACTAGTGTCATTATGTGTGCTACCTTATTTGGAAAACTGGCTCTTGGAATCAGGTCCATCTGATGACTGATCTTCCTTACTGGTGGTAATCCATCAAGAACATTATCAGATACAATATTCTGAAACGCATTCAATAATTTTGCAACTTCTACAGGTACATCTTCTACTTCCTCTTTCCCAGCCTTTGGAATTAAGGTAAAACACATATGCTCATGTCGCATACCATCTAAGAAATTTCCTCTATCAACAAAAGTTATTCTTGCATTACCACATACCTTTTCTTCTGTTTCCTTCAATGGTTTTAGCTTATGTTGCACTTCATCCTTTATTAGGGAATAGGTATTCACATGACCATCATGTACAACACACCTGTCAAACTGTCAAGGTCTACCCAACAACATATGACATGCATCCATAGATATGATATCACATAGTACCTCATCTTGGTACCCACTGATCTTGAACTTCACTAGGCACTGTTCATTGACCATAACCTTGTGGTCATCCTACACCTAGGCAACTCGATATGGATGTGGATGTTTCTACCTCTTGAGCTTCAACTTTGTCACCATCTCTTTTGACACCAAATTATTAGTACTACCACTATCAATAATCACATCACAATACTTACCCTCACACTTGCACCTGGTGTGAAACAAGCTTCTCCTTTGCTCAGGTTCATTCTCACCACTTAGCAGGACTCTTCTGTTAATCAGCGTTTCTCCTCTTTCAACATCTTCAAAATGTGATGATCTGACATCATCTATATGTGCAACTCTGGCTTGGCCATCATTTCTCCTATCTATCCTTCCTTGGTGTTGAGGACATTCAAATGCCCTATGACCTTCTTCCCCATAGTGAAAACATGTTCCACGGAAGCCTCCTCTTCCAGATCCTTGTCCTCTTCCTCTTCCTCTCTGATCTCTATTATTCTGATCATAGAAATGATTGAAATGATCTCCTCTCTGATTCTGACTGTTACTAGCCTCATCCTATTTTTTTAGATCTTCATTTCAATCTCCATATGACCATTCACCAGATCTTCCATCACGACCTCTTCTACTTTGTCTGCTCTCAAACTTCTTGTTCAACTTTTCCTCTACTTTTACAGAAAACTGGTATGCCTCTTCAATACTGTTCATTCGAACTAGATTCAATTCTTCCTAAATGCTCAGCCTTAAACCATTAAGGTCATGAGAAACTTTCTCCTTGTCAGCTTCTGCATGGCCTGTTCTGATGAGGATTCGATAGAACTCCTCTATATACTCTTGAACAGATCTTCTTGCTTGCTTCAAACTTTGCATTTTCTTCAGTAGGTCAAGTTCATAATCAATAGGAATGAACTGTCACTTCAATTTATCCACCATCCGATCCCATCTTGTGATTTTATCCTTTCCTCTTCTATTTCACTCCAATTGAATCTCTTGCCACCAGATCTTCGCATGACCCTTTAGTCTGGCCTTCACAAACTTGACCCGATCAAGATCCTCAATATCTTCATACTCAAAATATTCTTCACATTCATTGATCCAGTCGATCAATTCCTCTGGGTTAAGATTCCCTGAAAATGTAGGAACCTCGATCTTAGGTATTTTCCCGATCTTGGAAATGGCTCGAAAAAGCCTTTCTTCCTCTTGATTCAAAACTTTGACTTCTACTTCTTGATCATCATTTCCTTCTTCGACTTCATCCTCACTTTCGTCTCTGACATTAAGATTCATTCCTCTGCGAATCTCTTCTTGAAATGCTCGCACTTGTCTCTAGAGCTCTCTAACCTCAGGTGTCATAGCACTAGCTCTTCCACCATGTTCCTTTCATGGAGGCATTTTCACGCGTATTGCTAAAACCCTAACCATGGTCCTAGTGCAAACTGCCTCATAGTCGGTGATCTGTTTACACAAAAACCCTAACCTACTGTCCTAGTGCAAACTGCCTCACAATCGGTGATATGTTTACACAGAAACCCTAACCCACAGTCTTGGTGCAAACTGCCTCACAATCGGTGATCTGTTTACACACTCAAGAACTCCTGCTCTGATACCACTTGATGAAGGGTGCTCCCCTTAATACCTCAAACACACAACAAAAATAGAGAACAACAAGAATTTGCAAGAACAGAAAATGGGCTTCTTATTATCTCCACAAATGTGGAATTACAATATGCAAAGCCACATGGGCATCTTCCTTACAATATTCTGAGGGACAAAGCCTCAAATGATTACCCAAAACTACTCTGAACTGCTCCCTGCCTAAGACAACACTATGGGCCTTCCTCATATAGGCAATTTTCACCGCCCGAGAAGGTTCCAAAATTTTAGCCAATAAGGCCAACTAAACATATAATTATTTATTTTTCACAATTATTACAATAGGGTCAGCTCAAAAGAAATACAAAATATGATTTTAGGTAACCCAACTTTTGGAGGCCATAACTTTTTAACCGTAACTCCATTTTTCTATTGTAACCTCTTTTTGGAAATGCCATGACGAGATCTATAGTGCCTGACACGCGCTAGCACCAATCAGCTGAGGGTCGATCACGATCCGGAGCCTCTAAGGCCTTCAAAATTGACCTGAAAGATTTTGTACCAAAAAACCTCAATAACTTCACCAATATTGATGATGTGGCAATGAAACTCAACTGGTAGGCTGAAATGACTAAGATGAACCTCCAACTGTGACATCAGAACATTTCGAGATCGTATGACTAACTTACTAAAAAGGGTAAGTTTCCATAAATAGAAGCTCTGCGTAAGATAGTCCTTATTGAAAACAAAACTAGAAATATTTTTGGGTGATGCAAGATTGCTCTTACACCCAGGTTGCTCCTGCATCACTTTCTTAAGTTGACCAACGCCATAATCATGTGGAAGTTTTACCCCTGCTTGGGCTAAATTTAGGAAATATCTTTCCCTATCTCTTTCTATTAATTTGTCCATGACTTCAAGAAATTCTATGTTTTGAGCCGCCCTATTAGATTTATCTTCAAGTGTTTCTTTAGGTCCTTGATTGGCATTATTAATATGCTCATTGTTACCTCCATGGATGTAATCATAAAACGCAGAATTTCTATCCATTGGATAAGTTCTCTTTTCAAAAATATTTGGGAGAATATCCCCTTGGTTGTG
Source organism: Chamaecyparis obtusa (assembly GCA_027943335.1). Lineage (NCBI taxonomy): Eukaryota > Viridiplantae > Streptophyta > Pinopsida > Cupressales > Cupressaceae > Chamaecyparis > Chamaecyparis obtusa. The sequence goes on along the minus strand of BSBK01002454.1, from coordinate 191,060 downwards.
GTTTATGAAAGAGCTTTGAGATTTAAATTCAGGGACCTCTTTCCCAATGCAAGTGCCATTCTCTTTTAAGGATAATTTGAGTTTATGCGATCGTGTAGAAACCGACATTCAACAAAGTTTGATTTCGAATTGTTTCCCCCATACTTGGTAATTGTTTTCTTTTATGAAGAGATTAAAAATATAAGATGAATTTTCAAATGGATATCTCTTACTTCTTGTATGTATTTTTCAAACAAAGCAATCACAAATACACTTGTTCTTTTTAACCCTCTACACAAAAAATGTTTGAATTTGTAAGGACGTTATCATGGGTTTTTGCACAAAAAGACACTTCAAGCAATCTACCTAGTTCACAAATTGGTTCATAAACATGGCTCTATAAGGTAGGCTTTTCTATTTTAAGAAGGTATTTAATCAAGATTCCATTCAAAATGGACATTAAAATTTCATCCCCCAAAATTAAGAGGCTTCCCATCACTGGTATGTCAGAGTTTTGCGCAATCCCATAGGACTACTCAAGGAAGTTCGAAAGCTTAATATCCTTTTGTCACACACCCCATTAAGGATGCATGCATTTTATTGTAGAGTGGGTTGGATTTTTCCGGCAAAAGAAAATGTATCCCACTTTGGGCTGTCCCTCTCATCGGCCTCGTTAAGGCAAATCTCAGGACGCGAGCCCACTAAAGATCTAGCATGTTCATTTTGCAAGCAAATAAATGGATTTAAGAGATAGATTTAGGAGTTTGATTCACTAAAAAGTGAAGAGCATATCCCTACTATTCTCGCCTCCCAAACACAATTAACAATGTCCAATTTACCAAACCCACTAACTAATGGGAATTGAGTATTTCTACTCTTTTCTACAAACAAGGGGTTGTTTAAATTTAGTGTTTGATTTACTTAGCCTTTCTTTTAATCAAGGAATTTGATATTTTGGCATTTTGATTCACTTAGAAAGTGAAGAGCATAGGCCTAGTATCAAATCCCTTAAACAATAATAGGATTCTCTAATTACTAGATTTTGAAATTAACAAGGCCACATTTTAAGCAAAAATTGACCAAGTTTTAGGCCTACCTTATTTCGAAGCTAGCTAAGGCTAGGAGCATTTTTGATGAATCTTTCATTATTTATGCTCACCTAGTGGCGATCATTCCTTCCCATTCACTTCTCCTCCAACATGTTAGTCAACACAACCAAGCAAAGTGAAGAAAAACAAGAATAAATTTGAATATAAGCCTTATTTATCAAATTTGACAAAAATCGATTAAGGCAAGTAAATCTAATTTAATGAGATGAATTTTAATTTGTAAGCTTCTACAACTCTTAAATAATGTTCATATACCTCACTTTCCTGTTGTGAATTCTCCAAAACCAGCTTGATATGCACAATATTCTCCTCCTTAATCTTTTTAGCCAAGGCCTTTCCCTCACTATTAAATCTGGTCTCTGGTTTTTTAATTTTTTTTTTATGACCAATCATCCTATAGACACAAAGAAATCATTTTCCATATGTTAGATTCTATAAATTTTTAATTTAATTAAATGTGCAGCATAATCTATTGAATGCGCTATTAAAAAGATTGAAAGCGCTATTAAAAGTATCAAATGCACTGCAAAAAAATATTGAATGCATAGGAATAGAACTTAAATGCGCTAATAAAAGGAGGAAAGGTGTTAAAAGAAAGCCTTGAATGCGTTGAAGGATGTATTGTATGCACTGGAGAGTTAGGGCACACACGCTGAAAGAATGAAGACAAGAAAAGAGAAAGATCAAATGCACCAAAACTCTGTGTAAATGCGCAACACTTTGTCATATACACGCTATTTCAAGCCTTGTATGCGCTGGAGAATGTGTTATACGCGCTGGAGAAACCTGCAAAGCGCCAAAAAACCTACAAAACAGAGAGTTATAAAAAGATTTATAAAAAAAAAAAAAATTACTTCTCCGAATTTAGAAATTTATGAGGCCTAAAGCCCCATGTTGGGCGCCATTTTGTGTGCTAAGGAAAGCACCTTAATAGGGTTAGTATCATCAATAAATTGAAATACAAATTAAATAGCCACAAAAAGCAATCTAAATAAGTAAATTTAAAGACGATTGAGCACTCTATGGCTCTCTAATTAGGGATGCTAATGATGAGCTCTCAGCAAGCTCTCACTAGTGACAGTCCTAATATGAGAAAAGTAAATGATAAGCAAGCTAATAAAAGTTAATTCCAAATGAAAATACTAATTAGCTCTAGATTTTCCTTTCTAACTCAAATTTGCAAGAGGTTTGATGCTTCATAAAATTTGTGGATGATTAATGCTGGATTATAGCCTTGCTTTTATAGATTTTGGCAAGGGTAGAGGGTGTGGTTGATTTAATCACGATTTGATGAGGGTTGAGTCCATGGTTCCACCTTCGGAGACCATTTAAATATTTTGTCCTCAAATCTTGGGACAAGAGGAAAAAATGGGTGGATAAGATGCTCTCTCCTTATGGGTGATGGAGATTCGATTTAAGCTTGATCCATGTGAGCTTGATCCTTCAATCCTATTGGTTGAGATAATTTCTCCCATTTGGTGGTTGAGGGAAAATAGGACTTTAATCAACTGAATTTAATTAATATCTTTAGCCATGCGTACCCCTTGAATAAGTTGATTTGATTTAAACGAACTATGTAATTAATTAGATTAATTACAAAATTAATTAATTTATCATGATTTATTTGATTTAAATTGGATTTATGGCTTTTGATTTTTAATTAAATTTGATTTATGGCTTGATTGCAATTTTTCTTTGATTCTAGCTTGATTTGATTTAATTGCTTTGATTTTTTCCATAGTTGCTCACTTGATTGATCTTGTCCAATTTCAGGTGATTACAGGTACTACAAAGAAGAAATAAGTACAAAAGGAACTATGCATATTCATATTTGTACAAGATGAAAAATAATTGATAGAATTGATATATCAATCACCTAAAATGTAGTTATATAAAGTACAAAAAGTGGTAAATTCTTGAATGATAAAAAGAAGAGGAAAATAATATAAAGATTATCTAGTTCATGGAAGAACATAGTTGCTAATGAAGCTAGTTGGGTGAATGCCTTAAAAGTAGTTAAGCATGAAATTCCCATTGTAGACTTCCAAAAATGTTACCAATTTCTCACTCATGGGACATTTCTATTATCTCCCGTGTCTCATAAAAGCTCACGAGTAATCTTGTATGAACAAAATATTTGAGGTTTTATTTTAATTTTAGTTTAGTTTAGTTGTTTTTCAAGTGATTTTTTGTAGTTTATTTATAAGCATTTGTAGATTCAAATTGATCAAGTTAAATATCTAGCAACTTGTTGAAGGGATTAATAGGGTACTTGTAGTCTCATTTTGGTGAAGAATGGATAAAAACTGGCTAGGCTAGGAGAATGTGAGTTTTTAGTTTATAATTGAACTTGCAAAAATTTGATGTGGAATCAAATATATTTACAAGTAGTTCAAAGTTATCTTCTCACAAACAATTTTGAGTTAATCTTTTGTATTCAATTGTTTTGCAAGAACTTAAAGCACGACTAGACTTATGAGAAAAGATCAAGTAAACAAAGTTTTTTAAAAATTAAATCATTCAAATGAATATTTCTATGGTGATGCAATAAATTTAGGTCCAACTTTATTTGCAAGAAAAATAAAGTGAGCTAAAATTTCTATGTTTTGGAATTTGATTAAGATGAATAGTTCTACTGGTGATTTCAAAATGATATAAACAAATAGTAATCTTAGCAAATGACATAAGCATGCCATTGGCATTGGGTGAAGGTCACTTTGAAAAATGACGATAACATGACATAAGAAAATGATGATGTCAACATTGTACAAGTTGTAGATAAATTTAATTGAACCTAATGTCTGTATCAGTTAAAGGTTCCATTCAATAAGAAATGAAACTTGCGCATGATGATGTAGTGACGATGTTCGTGATGTAAGGAGTGTAAAATTTCAAGTGATCTTGACTATTTAACAGGCTATAACGATCATGTGTAGATGGATGTTGGGATTTTTTAAGAAGACATGATGATGATGTCAACAATAGATGGAAGGAGAAACAAGAAAAAGGCCAGTGATAGTGGTGATGATGTTGGAAATAAAAGTGACAAGGAAAAAATCAAGGACAAAGGTGACGAGGCTGGTGACAAAATCCCTTTGTCTTAGGGAAAGGATAGCATCCAAGAGGATAATGCTGATGAGGACTTTGGTAAAGAGGAGGAGGCTCGGGAAAAAGAGGGCCTGAATCTTGAAGAAAATGAGCAAGAGGAGGCCAGGAAGGAAAAAGAATAACATGGATGATGTGGAGAAGGAAGAAGAAGGGGGTGAAGAAGAAGAAATTGAAGAGGAAGAAATTGAAGAAGAAGAACTTGAAGAAAAGGAGGAAGATGGTTTGGAAAAACCTAGACCAGAAGAGAAAGAAGAAGAACAAAGTGAAACAGAGGAAGGGAAGGGCCAGTCGAGCTATGAGGAAGGTGAGAGCCATAAGGAGGCATCTTTACACTTCATGATGGATGCTACAATTCTGGAGAAGGTTAAGAAGATTGAAGGTCATGGTATTCACTTGGATAAGTGGATAACTCAGGAGATGCAGGAAATGAAACACCACCTTTAGGCCATGGAGGACACTGCGAATACCCTGACTACAAAGCTAGAAAATCTGGAAAAGAAGTTTTTGGATAAGGTAAAAAACAATAACCCAAATGAGGATATTACTATTGATATCAAAATAATGGTTGAAAACAAGCTTAAAGAATTAACAAAAAAATCAGTTACAATGGGTACATAATAAATGAGATCCTGAAGCACAACAATGAGGGCTTTAATGCCTCGGTTATAAACCTGAAAATGTTGTACAACTACTTGGAAAAAGGTTTGTTGGAAAAAAAGACCATAACAATTGATGATGAGGCTGGGAACGTTGGACCAGGAACAAGAACTAGGGGTTGCATCCAGAGGAAGGTCCCTGAAATTCCTACAGAGCTAAAAGACTTAAAAGAAGCCATTCAGAAGATGGAGGACCTGCAGAAGAAGGCGGAGAAAACTATTAATATTAAGTAGTTTGTTCTAGGTGGTTGCTGGTAGATGTGCTAGTAACTGTTTCTTTTTGTTTTTGTTGTCTACTCTCAGGTTGTTTCGGGTCTTGCTTTTGTCTTTGTTGCAGGCATCTTTTTTTGTAAAAGCTGAAATGTTTTATCTTATTGCTATATTGTAAATGGTTTCGGGTTCCATTTAAAACCTGTTTTTACCTTATTCAAAAACAATAGATGGAATGTAGGATTTTTCAAGTGAACATGACTATTGAATAAGTTATACCAATATCTTGGAATGGATGCTATACTTTCACAAGATGGCATAATGATGATATCAGTAATGTACGAAGTGCAAATTTTTTCAAGGGAACTTGGCTTAAGAAAAGTTATAACAATTTTTTTTGTAGTGACACCTAACCTTCATAAAATAGATATTTATAGAATTTTATTAGTGAATTAGACATGAGAAGTAAATCCTAAATTTGAACTAGATATTCTTCTTTGTGTAACAATTCTATTATTTCTAACTATCAATCCTACAATTATTTGACTTCCTCTAAACTTGATGTATAAAAGAAAGTTACAATCTGTAAGGAGAATTTTAGAATTTCTTGAAGGTGATTCTGTGGAATTGGTATATGATTGTATTCCGTGTGATTGTTGTTTTATATTTAAAATAAAACTCAATGTAAATTATTTTATGAAAATTATATAATTGGCCATTGGATTTTGGTTGTCTAATAAGGCTCCCATATTAGATTGCATGTGAATAGATGGATATTGATATTATATTAGTATTATTTTGAGTACTATCCTAAATGATATTTGAACCCAATGAAGAGAATGCCTAAACATTTTTTTGATGCTTTTACAAAATGTAAATTTGGGTACTTAAACGTGTATTTTGACATTTAGGATTGGTAAAACCAAACTTATTCCATGTCTAAGGATAATATGTCATTGGTCTAAAACAGAATGCATATACATTATATGCTCAGTCATAAAATGAGTGCATTATATAGTGTGCACACATTATGTTTGCTAGAATGTAAGCATATTTTAGAAAAAAAAATATGACCACTTTTTGTCCCCCATATTTGTGCACATATCTATTGAAATGGTGAGAGATTTTTCACATGTAACACATAATTCATTTCAACAAAAACAAAACATTCTTAAAATAGAGTAACAACATTCATTTTTTGAAAACCATTTTGACAACGATAAGAAAAGAAAATAACTCATAGTTTAAAAAAAAACAAAAATATATTGATAAATTACAAGAAAGTTTTTCTAGTATTTACAATATCAATGTGTGAGTATGAGTTGGATAGTTTAATTAAAAAATTGAAGATAATGTACTAAGAGCTAATAGGTTTTCTTTTAAAAAGAGGAGATTTTAAGAAAAATAATAAAATAAATAACGATTTATTGAAAAATATGTCTTGTTCAAATAATTTTAATTCAAATAAATAATCTAATATTAGGTGAAGAGATAATATATCAATTATATTTTTATATTAAAAATCTTATTATTCAAAAATTATACCTCATACTTATCATTTACTCTTTTATTGTAACACTAAATATGTCACATAATTTAAAATATATCATTCATTCTTTCTAATGTAATGTTAAACATTTTACATATTTTAAAATAAATATAATTATCATGATTGTTTATGGAATTTAAATAGAATAATATTACATAGAAGAAAATTTGTAAATAAAGAAAAGATTAATTGAGTATAAGATTGGATATCCATTTGGACTAGTAATACATCTAATACCTTCACGTTTCAATTATGAGCAAAAGGTGCCGATTCTTATGTGATCTAGAATAATATAACCAATCTTTTTTCAATAATAATATAGAAGTTTGGAACATATTTAATTATTTTTAGTAGTATTCAAACTCTCACATAATCCATTGATTCTTAATATAACGAATTCTTTAAAGAATATAATAGTTTATACAAATTATATGCTTCAAGGAGAGTTAAAGATTAATTATATTGTAAAGTCATGATAATCTAAACTTTTAAAAAGTTTTGGGGATACCATAAGTTTTCTTTATTCTAATAAAATATTGACTATACTTTATTATAAATAATAAAAAAAAAAAACATCTATTAGAATTAAGGGGTAATATTTGTAAAAAATAATTTTAATATATAACATTTTAGTTTTAATATTTATTTTTATTTCAACTTTATTGAGTTATATTTTGTGAAGTATAAAATATTTTACTTATTGTAAAATAAGTTTTTTCCTATCATGAATTGAAATATGTAGTAATAATGATATGATTTTTTCTATATGTAATTTAAGAATTGATTACATTTAACTTCTAATAAAAGATTTTATACAATTTCAATAAATTGAATGCATTCTAAGAAGGAAAAGTTCAATTCATTAAATAGACCAATATCATAAGAATAATTGTTACCCATTTTAATTTAATTAAATTTAATTTCTAATAAATTTTTTTATAGAATTTCAAACAAATTGAATTTATCTAAGAAAAGTTCAGCTCATGAAAGAAACCGGCACCATTTGAGTAATTGTTTCAAATCATACGTGTGGAGAAGAAAACTTATATTTTTAAAATTTTTTAAAAATATGACATTTCAATATGATAACAAATGAATTCTATACGTAATTTGCAAGAGAAATTTAGAGGAAGATAAAACTAGGCCTATAGTTCTTCCCATTGTGAATGCAGACAACTTATATTTCTTTTTGTTTGAAATAAACTTAAATTTTTTGAAATATAACATTTCAATATGATAAGAGTAAAAATAGTTCGTGTAAGTTTCTCATACAAAATTTGATATAATAACAATACTTATAATAAAATTACTAGATTCTCAATTGCAAAATAGGACATTTAAATATGAAAAATCAATTATAATTCCATTTAAATTAATAAATAAATTATTTTAATATAAAATTAAATATATATTATAATTAAAAATAAACTATAAACAATTATTATATTTTATTATATCTTAAAATCAAATTATAAAATTAAATGTATAAACATTGAATAATTAATAAAATATAAACAGCATGTCATCGCACCAGCTCTGCAAAAAGGCAATGGGAAGATTCGAACTGTTAACCTCCCAACTACCAAACAACAGCCATGAACGCGCACAAACAAACCCTAACGACTTTACAGCATACTAGGAAATCTCTTCCCTGAATTTTCCCCTCGCTCTTACTCTGCATCAACTGCAGAATAATAGAAGAATTCTCTGTATTTTGCTCTTACTCTGCAACAATTTCAGAACAATGGAAGAATTCTTTGTATTTTGCTCTTTACTGAGAAGAAATAACCTCAATACAGACATCGGACTGGCACAAGAAAGGAAAGAAAATAAGCAACTTCAAAACCTACAAGATGAAGCCTCCTTCAACCGGATTTCGAAAATATTCTTCTGATCCATCTGGCAAAGCGAAAGCCTGATTTGCCAGTACGAGCGCGAGCGGCATCTACAGGTTTCCCGCAGTGAAAACGAGTTTCAATGGAGTCGGTGCTCCTGCTGTAACAAAACATGCTCGAAGCAGACGGAGAAGAAGAAGAAGCCGCCGCCCCTGCGCGCGCCTCCAGAATATTATTGTGAGAGCTTGTCCGTTCAAATTTGTCAGGAATCCCCCACACATTTCCAGAGGATCCCTGCCTTCTGAACGAGATCTCTGACCTGCTCAATGAAGCTTCTGCCATTGAAACCCTAAAGAACCTAAAGAATACAGAGGCAAGAAGAAACAAAAAGTTTTGGACAACGGCCGGCACAAAATAATGAATCTTTTGGGGTTCGAACGGCCGATTTCGTCTGAAACAGGCAATCGACTTACCGTTAAAAGGAGTTCCGCCAGATGCAGAAGCATCACGCGTGCCGCCTCCCACAGCGCGCAATTTCATCGGCGTCTGAGCACGCGGACGGCGAAATGCCGGGTTACTGCGTATAAATTAATGGCGATATTTGATTTCTTCATTAGATGAAATGAATTGTGACCGCCATGGCTCCTGAGGGAGACAGAATGATTCCTTGACATAAAAATATCATTGCTTTCAACTTCCGATTGCTGAATTTGCAGATTCGTGTTTACAAATCCCTGGTTATTGGGTTAGGAACTTTGATATTTCCGAGGAGAAAAAGCTTGGTGCAAAGATTCTCGTGGGTTTCATTCAAATCATCCTTCACAATCTGTCGCGCAAAGTTTTTGATAAGTAAAAATCATTGTTTTGGTTTCCGGGATAAAGGCCGACAATGGAGAAACGGCATACGAATTGTTCACATGATTGTAAGTTCCATTGTACATTTGACGAGGATTCCAGTAGCAGCTTTTACTACACACTTCTTTCCTACTTCTTGGATAGAATATTGTTCAATTCAATTACTTATTTAAAAAATCATAAAATGAAAGCATAAAAGTTATATATGAGGGACAGCATCATATTTAATAATAGAATCATATTTAATAATAGAAGTTAAAGATTTCTGAAAACTTTTAAATAAAAAAGTCGTAGATTTATTATTAATTCCACATTTATGATGCAATTCATTACAATAATTTAGAAAAAATAATTTCATTAAATTTGAAAAAGTATAATTCATGAATAGACTTGGTTTGAATGGCTTGACAAGTATTAGTGTATAACTCCTTATTTATAGTGAAGTAAATTAGTATTTTAATACAACTTGAACAAAATAGTAGACACCAGAGAGAAAGAAGACATTGTTAGCTCCAAATCTTATGATTCATATTGAATCTTCTACAATGAAATGATCATTTCTATTATTAAACATAAGACAATGTGTACAAGACAAGAAATGTCTAGGATGGCAAAAGTTTTTCAAAATTTGAGGACAACTAAGAGACATTAATCAAAATAATATATAAAAATTAATCTTTGAAAGAATAAATACATTGGAAAATAAGTTGAGAGTAGGGCCCCTAAGCTTCTTCCCATTATTCAACTTTTCATAAATTAAATAAATATTGAACAATAATTTAGAATATATGCACAAAACAAGCCCAAATAATTGATTCTAAAAGAGGAACTCTTGAAGGTTTGAAAATTCCACATGCTATTGGTTACATATATATTGCATAATTTTCCACAATCACCAAGAGATAATTCAATTAAAAGGATAAATGTGATGCATTTAGAATGACACAAATAGTTTCTTAAAACCCTACAAATAATTTTGGCAATTTCATGTTAAGATTTTTAAGGTTTAAACCATCATATCCTTGAGGTTTTGTTAAAGAACAAAGATTGAGTAATTTTTATTTCTAAAACTATCTCATATCAATAAAACAAATTAAGTATAATTGATTAAATAGATGCTTTATTAGTGCACATTATCAATAACTTTCAAAAGTTAAGTTGAAGTATTACATCATTCTACTACTACTTAATGACACATTTCATAACTCACACAATGGATATCTAATAAATGAAAAATAGTGAAGCTAATTGAAATGATCTTATGGAACACTCCTTAATGAAAATACTCACACCTAAATGCAAATAGATGAATGATGACCTATTGTTATTGACTCCAAAATCTTTCAAAATGTTTACAAATAACATTTTCACTAAAATACACAGTAGTAACTCATTTGGTTCAAACAATTTTTTGTTCTTCCCATTTTACTTCCAAGAGTAATTTTATTTTTCCCCCTTTCATTTCAAATTCTATTACCTACTTTGACATGGAATAATCTAACACAATTATTTTTCTAAATGACAAGAACTCACCAATATCTTTGACACACATATTTTCTAAAATTCCCACTTATTTGCCTGAAGGAATCTTCGTCGTCATTCATTCCTTTTTACCCTTCTATTTCTTTCCTTTAATACCACTTCCAAGGTTGTAGGTTTGAAATATTCAAGAACTTGTATAATCCTTCCATTAATTTGCAATTTTTTTTTTCTTTTTATGTATTGGTGAATTGAGCTTTTGCACTTATTGGCTCTACCAAGGTTTACTTAATCTTCTTAAATGATGGATTATCTTCATAAGTAAGAATCTTGTTTTGATCATCTAACCATCAAGAGTTAGATGGCGATGAGACTATAGAAGCCTTGTATCATTAATCAACTCACTTATTAAGTTCATGATTACTTTACTTTCTCTTTGCCAATAACACATTCTTCTAGTTTCTCCATTTGCATGAACACAACAATAATTTCATTTCCCACCATGATCTTCAATTGACAATTTGCATGGACAGACAAACAATTTCATTTCCCTTAATGGTCTGCAATTTTTCTACTCCTTTTAGCATGTAAATGTTGTTATGAAGCTTTTCAATGGCTTTAAAAGAGTCAATTACCATCACAAGAATAATATTTATCCCTTTAACAAGCATACCAATAACACTCTATTTCTCCTGCTTTGTATTAATTCCCTGTAAGGGTACATAAACTTGTTTAATGAAAAAACCCACCATCTTCCTCCATATTTATCAAAAGCTATTACAATGCATTTCAATTCTCTTGTAAAGATTTGTTGTCTCCATTATAAAGATTTGTCTTATCAGTGGATGCAAACGACCTAATTTTGTAGGTATTCTACCATGAAGTTTGTTGATGAATTGATCTGTACATGGTAGGCGCGGTATGTCTACTATCCTAGCAATGTTTGAGGATAGCGGAAAATAAATAGACTCTCAATATAAAGGTATGTATTAAAGAGGAAAAATCTTGGAAATAGAAGGCTGCGATCATCACCATTATTCCATCAAGCTTTCGTTTTCTTTGACACACTCATGTCACCATTGCCAAAATTGCTTCTATTGTTAAACTCCATAGTCTGCAATTCGGCTTTCTTCAGGCATTTTCTCTGGCTTAGCAGTTAACAAATAACAAATATAAAAGAACAGATCTACAAGAATTGAGTGAATTACCAGAATTCCCATGTAGGAAACAATTTATTGGAGAAGGATAAAGGGACCTTGGGGTTCTTCAAATGTAAGTTTGTGGACAACCAGTGAGGCAAACTTTGAACAGTGAATATACTAGACATAGACATTAATAAATCTCCCATTAATTTTTCAATGACCAAACCTTTATCCAATATTTAAATTTTCCTTCTTGTATCTCATGTGTTTTGACAACCTTGGTAAGACTTTGGATGCCAATTCTATTTACATGTACTAGGTGACAAGAGTCCTTAAATCAGTGTATTGGAGGTAATTCATGTGCCTTGTGCATGCTTCCACATTTTGGATACATGTCTATCAAATAATTTCCAATTATAATATCTACCACAAATCCCCCTTTCATTATGTGTTGATGGATGTTCATACCCTGTTTCAAATCTCCTGATTTGGATCAAGCGGGAGGATGCTAGAGGGAAGCTATGCTTAGCTATGAATCAAGATCTCACAACACTAATCTCTGTAATGATTATGAGGATGACAACGATCCACTTTGCGCTATGCTTCCATCTCTGGGATAACCCAAACCAATCTCTGTACAACTGTTGCTTCGACCAACAAGTTCAAAGCAGATCTACAATTCTGGGATCCTTGAGCTAGAGACAAACATTTAAATGAAAATATTGACTATGAAAGATTTGATTTGATCAGAGATATATGGTTTGATTGCTTACAAGAAATTTGATTCAATTTGGAGCTAATGGAGAAAATCAAATCCAAATCCAAATATTTCATATAAAAACTAAATCCAAATCTATCAAACAAAATGAAATCTTTGACAGATACAATTGTCTATGATGATACCAAACTGTTTATCAAAACCGAGTCTTGGATGTCTTATCATTTTTACTTCCTTTTTTAGATCACTTTAGATTGGATTTGGTGGACCCTAAATTGACTATATTAATGTATGCTTTCCTTCCTTTAATTCTGTCCATCATTTTTAGCCTTAAGGACTCCAATTATCAACCACTCCTTGCTATGATTATGGTATGCGATCCTATTTACGATGTCATTAGCTGACACTCTAACACATTAAATTAGGTAGTCCTCAGCTTGATAACACAAGCTTGGAATGTCTTTTCAGAGCTCTCAAATATTAGATCTCTTTTAATTCTCCTCAGAACCAGCCTATTTCCCAGTTAGTTGTCTTTTCTTCTTGCAGCTCCTTGGATAGCCATTCATGGAGACTCCAATTAAACCAGGTAGCTTGAATAGACAAATGGATTTTGATAAGGGACTAACCTTGGATAGAATGTGGTAAATTGTGGATGTAAAAAACAAGGTGATTTGGAGAGCGGTTCTGAAATGTGTATCCCGACAATGCTCATAGCAATTGTAATGCATATACATAATAGGCATGATGAGGTGGCTAGGCTCTACTGAGAATATATATTTCACATTATATGGTCAATTGAGCTGCATTTATAGATAGATAGATCTATAGATTGAACTAAGTAAATTTTAAGATCTCACACATGTATATATAAATTTTTTGTGCAGGAGATGTCTTTGCACTGATTGCTGAGCGTGGAAATGTAGAAGGAGTTGGTTATTATTTTTACTGCGTTGTACTACAGAGAGGATGAATTTACTTGAAACTGAAGAAAGTGATGGAATGTTGTTCCCCATAGGTTTGTACATGCTTTACATCAATATATATTGAACTCACTTTGTAAATTTTAAATTTCAACCTTTTAACAAATTTCAAATTTAGTTTGTTTAAATTTATATTGTTAAAATTTGTGACCTGCATGTTCAGTTATTTTAGAGGAAACATATTTCAAGCAAATCAAAGTAATTCAACATGGTATTCACTTTGTTGATTACCAACCAGACAATAAGGTGTTTCAATATAGTCACCTAGTAGTTGCCACCTCCATTTGTCTCCATACAGTTAAATCTCAATGTGGACATCATAAGTGGAGACTAGATAGTGAGGATCATGAGAGAATATTACATGTTCTCCATGAAAGGTCTAAACCACTTGAGTTGGTTTAAAAAGTATAATATGTATACCTATTTCATGTGTTAGGACCTACGTGATATCTCTGGATTAAATTGACTATACTTTGTTTATATATTTAAACATATGATGGACTATAATTTGTTGATATATGATAGACCTATTTGATGGTTCAATGGTTTTAATATATAGAATTTTATGTATGCTTTTATATATATATATGCTTGCATACATGTATGGTTTTATATGTATACTTTGATTGTTCAATGATTTTTATAGATTGCATATTAGTTACAGATTTTATGTATGCTTTGATTATTCAATGATTTTTATGATACTTATTGTCCATTAGTTACATGTATTGACTAGTTATTTTTTATGATATTAATTCTAGATCCCCTTAAGACCTCCTTTTAAGATTGCTTATTAGACGTTAAAGCTCCCCTTAAGACATTAGTTTGAACACTAAAAAATGATGAAATTAGTTACATTGCTTATGGCTTGTGTTAGTTATAGAATGAGTTAGAATAGTAATTGTCCATTAGTTGCATGTAAAAACTTGTTATTTTTTATGATATTAATTCTAGATCCCCTTAAGACCTCCCCTTAAGATTGCTTATTAGTTAGAATAGTTATTGTCCATTATTTACATGTATTAACTAGTTATTTTTTATGATATTAATTCTAGATCCCCTTAAGACCTCCTCTTGAGATTGCTTATTAGTTAAAGATCCCCTTAAGTCATTAGTTTGAACACTAAAAATTGATGAAATTAGTTAGATTACTTATGACATGTGTTAGTTCTAGAATGAGTTAGAATAGTTATTGTACATTAGTTACATGTATTAACTAGTTATTTTTTATGATATTTATTCTAGATCCCCTTAAGACTTCCCCTTACCATTGATTATTAGTTAAAGATGCCCTTAAGACATTAGTTTGAACACTAAAAAATGATGAAATTAGTTAGATTACGTATGACATGTGTTAGTTCTAGAGTGAGTTAGAATAGTTATTGTCCATTAGTTACATGTATTAACTAGTTATTTTTTATGATATTAATTCTAGATCCCCTTAAGACCTCCCCTTAAGATTGATTATTTGTTAAAGATCCCCTTAAGACATTAGTTTGAACACTAAAAAATGATGAAATTAGTTAGATTACTTATGACACGTGTTAGTTCTAGAATGAGTTAGAATAGTTATTGTCCATTAGTTACATGTATTAACTTGTTATTTTTTATGATATTAATTCTACATCCATTTAATAAAATCTAATCAAATGAAACCATCTAATCAAATCATATCATCTAATCAAATGAAACTATCTAATCTAATAAAATGAAACCATCTAATCAACTCATCTAATCAAATGAAACTATCTAATCTAATAAAATGAAAGCATCTAATCAAATGAAAGCATCTAATCAAATCATATCATCTAATCAAATAAAACCGTCTAATCAAATCATATATCATCTAATCAAATGAAATCATCTAATCAAATCATATCATCTAATCAAATGAAACCATCTAATCAAATCATATTATCATCTAACCAAATCATATCATCTAATCAAATGAAATTATCTAATCAAATCATATCATCTAATCAAATGAAACCATCATAAATCTATATAATGCCAAATCATAAATCATCTATGTCCAGAGGTCTGGATAACTTATAAATATATGTCTCGAATCATAAACTAAAAATATCAAACATATAATAATGACATATATAATGAGTCTCAAATCAAAGATTTGTGCAACATGTCCTAAACTAGGGAGTCATCTAGGTGCATGCGAATAGAGCGACCCTCTGACCAATTGCCATGAGCATCCTCTGGCTATGAGGCAACAACTAATCCTTGTGAATATAAATGCATGTATATAATAATAATGTAAAATACTTAAAATATTATAAATGCATGTTTAAACTTACATATTTTTAAAACTTACCTGACCACTACTATGTGTCACATATGCTGAATCTCTCCTATAAAGATCATCCTCTCCCTGTGAAGCAACAACTGACCCCTGCAAATTTAGTACAACAATTGGTTATATACATGTGCATAGTATATATTATGTAAAGAACTTGAAATATATAAATACATGTGTACAAGTGTACACATGCATGCTTAAACCTACATATATCTAAAACTTACCTGACCACTAGTAGGTGTCACATCTACTAGATCTCTCATATGAAGATGCTCCGAGCCCACACTAGAGGTAACATGCTCTGCTAACTGTGCCTGCAAAATATTATACATTGAACGAACATCAATACACACATCTACAATTAATTATTCACTAAAACTCCTAAGAAAGGAGAAAAGAAAATTTTATATACCTGGGTCTCAGGAGTAGGAGGATCATTAGCACGCTGCACCATCATATCATCAATTGAAACTGCATAACTCACACCACCTTCAGTCCTGAACCTCTCTAGTAATGAAAAGTGTAGGGGTGACACTAGTTGGGAGGTGATGCAGGGGCATCATATGCTCATCACAGGTATCTTGGAGATCCAGGGCATTCCAGTGGACATGGAGCATCTCATAAGGTTAATTGGTCAATTCTACAACCAATTATGGCATTTGCAAGCACAAAAAGTTATAAGTTTGTATGATGTTTTGATTGATTCCAATGTTGAAAAGATGTAATTGATCCATGGAATAGAATCTAGAGGTTGTCTAGGGTAGAGAAGTCATTTTTTAGGGTCTAGTATGAAGTTATAATAATATCAAGTCATTTCACAAGTTAAAACATTCAATAAGTCCTTTAAAATATAGTTTATTACTTTAGAAAATTCAAATTTTGAATATAAATGGTTATATGGCATTTTGGAGGGAAACTCCATAGTTTAAATTTTATAAAGAAATAGAAAATTCAATAAGTTGGAGTCGATTGGGAGGAATGTTAACTACCTCCTGGAACCATAAATATGCCAATGTACGGCCTGTACCTCATCATTGTACGGACTGTTTCTCAAAAACTGAATAAAAGTGCCCAGTTTTAAGAGAAATTGGAAGGAGTTTCAAGTTTTCTGCATCAAATCTACTTTGGTATGCATTGATCCATGTTTACAAACATGTTTTGATGTCTATGACCCAAATTTGAATCCTATTTTGTGAGTGTTTGTTCATTTTGCATTGATTTGCTGACTGTAATAACAGTTTTGTTGACGGTTTTGAAGTTTCTTTCAAATAATCATGACCATTCTGTGAAATGTCTCCTATTTCTTCATAGAATGGTGTTGTTCTGACATGTATAAATATTTTTGATCCATTAATGATCATCTAACTGCAATAAATGGTGGCCACCAAGCATTAACAAGTTGAAAATAAGAGAACTAAGGGAACAGTCATAGTGAGAAGGAATTGTCTTAATAAGAGCAGGGTTTGTGAGTTGATTTATGTTTGTGAGGATGAAACATAGATGTTTGAATCTTGAACTGATCAAATAGGTCATTGCACGTGGGAGATTGAGCATACCCTAGAAACAAGGGTTTTGAATGCATGATTTGGGGTTTTTGATGTTGTTGAAGCCATAAACTGAAATTGATTACGTATTTGTCGATTTGAAGGCATTTGAGGAGCCTATGAAAACTTTTAAGTTCATACCTTAAGTATTACTACATGTTGCTTTGTAAATGCACTTGTGTTTCATTGTTAAAGACAGGGTCATTGTGAAGGAAGTACAAATTGGTCCAAAGGAGTTGGGACTGAACTTGACATATGTTTTGTATCCCTGAAAAGGGTATCCCAAAATATAATTTGTTTGGAAACTTGTTTGGAAAAAGTCAGAGAAAAGGCTAGAAAACTGGTCCAGCAGGGCTAATTGGGGCTAATAGGGCTAAAAGGGGATTTGGAGAGTGTTGGTCAATAAATGTTGCATAGACCATTAAAAGTGGTTGAATCCTGATGAATGTACCTTGTTGACACCTTGTAAACCTATCTTGTTCATTTGAAAGCCAAGTTGTGTCATTTTGGGTATTTAGTCTCTAATAGGCCTAAAGGGAAAGTGCATTGTTGTAGAAGCATTCATACTATTTCCACCACATCTGTTTGCCACTCTACATTAGGTGGTATCAGAGCATCAGAAAGATCTCCTTGGGTAATGGAAGGTTAAGTTTTCATCATCATTGAAGTCTTTTGGTGTCTTTTGTATACTGGTTCCATTGTTGAAACCTTGGAGTGTTTAATTCTTCCTTGTGTGACCCAAAGTTGAAAGGTGTACTTGAGGTGTCAGAAGGGTTCTTGGTGAGGAAAAGGTATTGGCTAGCAGAGATATCTTGTATTTGAATTGATTTGTTTGATATAATGGCCCCCAGGAATGCAGGTTGGGCGAGAAAAGTTTAAGAGTTAGAGGAAAAGAATGCTAAGTTGCAAGACTCGTATAATGCACTATTGGCAAGGCTAGAGGCAATTGAATCCAATAAGAGAAGAGCAGTAAATGATGATGAAGATACTAAAGAAGAAGAAGAAGAGAACAATGAAGAAGTGCAAGAGGAACAACAGGTTGATCCTGAAGAGCAGAGGACACTCAGGATCCTGAAAGCTAGGAAAGGAGATAGCTATAAGGTAAGGAAAGATATTCCAATGTATGATGGAAGTCTGAAAGAAGAGGACTTGCTGGATTGGATTGCATCTATGGATGCTTATTTTGAAAGTGATGATATACCTGAGGGACAAAGGGTCAAGTTGGAAAAGACCAAACTGAAAGGGCATGCACTCCTATGGTGGGATCATGAGGAGGCTGAAAGAAGAAAAAGAGGTAAGCCAAAAATAACTTCTTGGGATAGAATGGTTTCAAAAATGAAAAGTAATTTCCTTCCTTAAGATTTTGAAGTTCAAATGCATAAGAAGATGTAGGGCTTAAAGCAAAAGGACTTGGATGTAAAGGCATACACGGATGAGTTCTACAAACTGAGTATAAGATCAGGTTTGGATGAGGAAGAAGTTGTTAAAGTTGCAAGGTATTTAGGAGGATTGAAATTTGCTATTCAAGATGAGTTTGCTGCTACTAATCCCAGGAGTGTGAAGGAGTGTTATCAAATGGCTTTGAGGATAGAGGAGAAACTGAAAAGGAGAAGTGAAAGACACAATAACACAAGAGGAGGATCTTCCATGAGAGGAAGAGGAGGGAAGACAAACCAGGTTTGGGAGGAAAAAGACAAGGCTACAAGTTCTGATCCAAGAGGAGGACAAAATCAGAGAGGTGGTAGGAGTGGACAAGGAAGAGGAAGTGGTGTGTTCACAGGTACATGCTTCACATGTGGAAAAGTGGGGCATCAATCCTACCAATGTCCTGATAAAGAGAAGAGGGTACACCTGTTCCAAGAAGAAAACAAGGAAGAAATGCCAAAAGGTAATGCAGACCTTGAGACAAGAGAATTCTTAATGTTTAGGAGAGGTAAGGATTGGACACCACAAGTAATTATTTTTAGGACAAATTTTTTGATACAACGTGAGGTTTTTAAATTGGTCATAGATTCAGGAACTTGCAGTAATTTAATTTCATGGGATGTTATTAATGCATTGAATGTCAATAAATGTTGCATAGACCCTTAAAAGTGGTTGAATCTTGATGAATGTACCTTGTTGACACCTTGTAAACCTATCTTGTTCATTTGAAAGCCAAGTTGTGTCATTTTGGGTATTTAGTCTCTAATAGGCCTAAAGGGAAAGTGCATTGTTGTAGAAGCATTCATACTATTTCCACCACATCTATTTGCCACTCTGCATCAGGAGGGGAGTGATGTAGAGCCTGAACCATCAAGATGCAATAAATGATCCAAAATCAGTGCCAACGTCCACCTGACCCAACTCGTGCAACTACTCATCAAATGTGTCTAGGCCCTCAGTGGTGATGTGTACATCTCCAGCTTGTATACTTGGCTCTGCAACTGTAGACTGATCTGTGGGTGTAGACCACTCTCCACTATGATGTGCCTGACTAGATGGTGTGTCCTGTGTTGGTGGAACTACAGGACCCCATGCAAGTCTGATGACATCCATGACTGAATGTACTGGGATCCTCTGCATGTCAGCAATATAAGAGTATGACTGCGAGAGATCCTCCAAAAAGTAAAGTGCCACATCTAAATAACTATGATGACTCGAAAGTGCTCGTATCTCTCCAGGTATAGGAAGACCTGCAGCTCTATATGCCTCATCACTAACACCTGCAACAATACTAGATGAAGCCTCAGAAGATGAACTGGCTTGACTTGGTCTAGTCAAAATATATCTGCCCATTGAATCTAAAGTGATGGAGGTGGCTGCAGAAGAAATTTTCCCTATCCTGTCCACTACTCCCCTCTGAGAAGCAATGACCACTCTATCTACAGTAGCAACCATTGTCGGTGCCACTGCCAGAGTCCTCTACCCAACTAGCTATCTATGAGGCTGTACAACTCGATCAACCCTATGATACTGATCATGGTTTGCAACCCTACCGCGCCCCTGATAGTAATATTTGGGAAAATCTAAATAGTTAACCTTGAGTCCCAAACGGAACTCAATGTACAACTGTTGTGCAAAATATAAAGGAATCTGGTCGTTATTAGGATAACGACCATGTGCTACAAGAAAATGGGGGTATATCATGCATGCAATCTGAGGAATTGCACATTGTGTGACCTAATATGCCCTCACCTTGGGCTTCCCGTCATAAAATGGGAAAACCTCTCATTTGATGATTTGCTTGGGGACACGGCTAAGAATCGTCTCCAAGGAAACATCACCCGAGACCTTGGCTCTCAACTCTTGAAAAATAGTATCAACTACCTGAGGCGTGAAGGAAGAGTGGGATCTCAATCTAGAATTTATCTACTCCAAACTGGTCAATACACTGATACAATTATCTCTATATATGCTATCTGTTGAAGATGTACGGATGGACTCTCTAAGTTGGGCCATCTTTGTGTCAGAAGTATGAAAAATAGTCGCTATATCAGGAGTGTGAGGTGCATCCTGAGTGGCCATCTAGATACACAATATGTGAAAGCTAAGTGTTAACAATTAAGTACTTGATTACATGTTATAACTGCGTGTAAAATGGAAACAAATATCTGAATATATAAAATTATACTTAAATTTACAATACTAGAGTGTACTAATAGTCCTAAAGGGTCCTTGAATGTACTAATTGGTATTAAAATAGGTCCTATTACGTCAAGTAAGTGGACTTATTAGGTCTTAAGGGTCCTAGGATGTACTAATTGATTTTAATAGGTCATATTAGTCCTATTAGGTCTTAAGTCTAGTTTTATTAAGTCTTAAAGGGTCCTATTAAGTCTTAAGTGGTCCTATTATAGGTCCTAAGGATCCTAAAGGTTCTTAAAGAGTTTTATGTCACAATAGGGGTCCTAAAGGAACTTAGAGTGTACTAATAGTCCTAAAGGGTCCTTGGATGTACTAATTAGTATTAATAGGTCCTATTAGGTCAAGTAAGTGGTTTTATTAGGTCTTAAGAGTCCTAGAATGTACTAATTGATTTTAATAGGTCATATTAGTCCTATTAGGTTTTAAGTCCAATCTTATTAAGTCTTAAGGGGTCCTATTACAGGTCCTAAGGATCCTAAGGGTTCTTAAAGAATTTTATGTCACAATAGGGCTCCTAAAGGATCCTAAGAGTTCTTAAAGAGTTTTATGTCTACGTGAATAACATTTATACATGTAACTCTTAAACATATGTACATAATTTAGAGAGAGAGAGATTCATAATATTTACTAACTTTAAAAGCAATTTAAAAACAAATATTAAAATTAATAATTTCTATAAGATCAGTGGAACCTAAGATACATGAATGGGTCCTATGACATACTAAGATACATTAATGGGTCTTTTGGGTCCTATGTGTCTTAAGACATCATAAGGGATGGATAAGTTTCCTAGAATGTATTAAGGGGTCACATGTGTTGTAAGTGGTCCTAAGGGATCCTAGGTTATATTAATTGATTCTAGTATGTATTAAGCGTTGTTCAGGGTGACAATGGGTCCTCATATCAATTAATAGAACCTAAGATACGTGAATGGGTCCTAGGGAATCCTAAGATACATTAATTGGTCTTGGAGGTCTAAAGGGGTCATATGTGTCTTTAGATGTCATAAGGTATGGATAAGGTTCCTAGAATGTCTTAAGGCTTTGTAGGTGTCATAAATGCTTCTAAGGGATTATAGGTTAAATTAACTGATCCTAATATATCTTAAGGGTCCTGGAGGCAAACAAATGGGTCCTCTTATGTGTTAATGGAATGCAAGATACATGAATGGGTCCCAGGACATCCTAAGATACATTAATGTGTCTTGGGGGTCCTAATGGGTCCTAGGTATCTTAAGATGTTGTAAGGGACGGATAAAGGTCCTAGAATATCTTAAGGGGTTGTATGTGTCATAAGAGGTCCTTAGGGATCCTAGTATTTCTTAAGGGGTATTCAGGGTGACAATGGGTCCTTTTATGTACTAATGGAACATAAGATACATCAATGGGTCCTAGGACATCCTAAGATTCTTTAATGGGTCTTGGGGATCCTAAGATTTCATATTTGTTTTAAGATTTCATAAGGGATCCAGATAAGGGTCCTAGAATGTTAATGGGTTGTAGGTGCAATAAGTGGTCCTAAGGGATCCTACATTACATTAATTGATCCTAGTATGTCTTAAGATTTCTTGAGGGAAACAATGGGTCCTATGTGTCTTAAGATAGTGTAAGGGATGGATAAGGGTCCTAGAGTGTCTTAAGGGGTCGTGGGTAACATAAGAGGTCCTAAGGGGTCCTAGGTTACATTAGTGGATCCTTGTATGTATTAATTGAATCTAAGATACATAAATGTGTCCTAGGACAACCTAAGATATGTTAATGGGTCTTGAGGATCCAAAGGGGTCGTATGTGTCTTAAAATGTCGTAAGGGATGTATAATGGTCCAATAATGTTAATGGGTCGTAGGTGTGATAAGTGGTCTAAGGGATCTTAGGTTACATTAATTGATACTAGTATGTCTTAAGGGTTCTTGAGGGCAATGATGGGTTCACATATGTATTAACAGAAGCTAAGATAGATGAATGGGTCCTAGGACATTTTAAGATATAATAATGGGTCTTATGGGTCCTAAGAGGTCCTATGTGTCTTAAGATGTCATAAGCGATGCGTAAGGGTCCTAGAATGTCTTAAGGGGTTGTAGGTGTCATTACAGGTCCTAATGGATCATAGGTTACATTAATTCATCCTAATATGTCTTAAGGAGCCTTGAGGGAAACAATGAGTCCTTGTATGTGTTAATGGTCTTGAGATTCCTAAGGGATCCTATGTGTCTTAATATGTTGCAAGGGAGGGATAAGGGTCCTAGAAACTTACTACTACAATTTTCTAACATATTCTAACATACTAAGTTATCATTTTCTAAAATTTAACTATGATTTTCTAAGATTTCTACAAACTAAAAATTATTTAAAACAAATAACTAATTAATATTTACTAACTTTACTAAAAATGCGTGTTCCTGAGAGAGAGAGAGAGAGATTCCTAATATTTACTAACTTCAAAAGAAATTTAAAAACAAATATTTTTAATAATTTCTATAATATCTTAATGTTTTCTAACATTTTCTAACATTTCTACTATGGTTTCTAATGTTTTGTAAATATTTTCTAACATTTGCTAACAAACTACTACGATTTTCTATCATTCTATAACATACTAAGTTACAATTTTATAACATTTGCTAACATTCTACTACATTTTTCTAATATTTTCTAATGTATACTAGAAGTTACAATTTTCTAATGTATACTAAGTTACAATTTTCTAATATTTTCTAATGTATACTAATTTACAGTTTTATAATATTTTCTAATGTATACTAAGTTATGATTTTCTAACATTTGCTAACATATTCTAACATTTATACTACGGTTTTTAATGTTTTCTAACATTTTCTGACAGTTCTACTATGATTTTCTAACATTCTACTATGATTTTCTAACATATTCTAAAATTTAACTACGATTTTCTAACATTTCTACAGACTAAAAATTATTTAAAACAAATAACTAACTAAAATAAATATAAAACATATAATTTACAATAAAAAATGAGAAAAATGCGTGTACCTGATACTACTAACAATCTGAAGAGGTCAAAAAAGCTTGGGAGGTGCTGATGTCGTACTTGACGTCACTGGTTCGCTCTAAGCCCCGGGTCCACAAAATCCAAACAGTAAACAATGAAAATAAAATATGAAACCCAAAAATTTATAAAGAAATCCGGCCAAAAGGGGCTTTGCGCGAAGACCCCCTTCACGCGAAGTACCTTGTGTAGGGTACTTCGCGCGAAGTACCCTACACAGGGTACTTTGTGCAAAGCAAATCTTCCCCTTCGCCTGAAGTACCCACTTGGAGAAAAGGCCCTAAAATTGTTTTTTTTTAAGAAAACCCATTTTCTTCGTCCCAAAAAGTGGGACACACTATTGTGATTTCACCCTTAGCCATTGTTCCTTAACTATTTCATGCTATGGGATCACTTAGATCTTGTCCTCATTTCATTACGCCTCTCTTTGTTCTATCAAAACAACATTATGTTATGTGGCCTCTCTTTGTTCAACTTTTGCTTATTTTACACCCTAGAGTTTTTCATCATATGTTCCACCCTAACCATCGTCATCACATGCAACTCCAAGGTACCAACCAACTTGCACATACAATTAGGGTCCTACGTATCTTAATTGTCCTTAATCTTAGTCCTAATATCTTTTAGCCTTTGTTCCTTAAGCAATATCATCGCTTACCCAAAGCATTTTCAAGGTCTTGACAACTATTTCATGCTATGGGATCACTGAGATCCTATCCTCATTTCACTGTGTCTCTCTTTGTTCTATCGAAACAACATTACCTCCTTTCATACAATAGTCCTTCACACATTTTAGATCAATGTTTTCACACATGTTTCTTTAGTGTCCTTATTCTCAATCCCAATGTCTTTTAGCCATTGTTCCTTAAGAAATATCATCTATAACCCAAAGCATTTTCAAGGTCTTGACAACTATTTCATGCTATGGGATCATTGAGATCTTGTTCTCATTTCACTACGCCTCTCTTTGTTCTATCAAAGAAACATTATGTTATGTGGCTTGCTTGACAAGGATTTGGTGGAACTGACATGCCTGGAATACTAGTGGTGGGGATATGATGTGCAACATGGTGAGATGGATTGCGTGTGAATTGGCCATGCGAATGTTTATATGGAAACCATTGGTATGTAGAGGTGTTATTGGAGGAGGTTGGATAGTGGCATGCTTAGAATGAACAAAATAATTGGATTTGTCTAGATAGAGGCAGTTAAGTCTATGAGATATTGTTCCTTAAAAGTAGGGACAATAGTATCCATATGTAACTTGACACTTTTAATGAGTAGCAATTGAAGATAGTAAATAGATTTTGAATTATGAATTGTTTCTATTACATTGTAACACATTCTTTTAGGATCTAATTTAAAATATTATATGTTCTCCAATGCAATAGCTCTATGAAGATCTTTATCAATGCATTTGAAGATGATGTTCCTCTAGTGAGGGTAAGTGTTTTGGCATTCCATATGCCCATATTGAGTTTCTCTTAGAGATGTTGGGATGTTTGACCCATGTTGTTGTGATTCCATATTTTTCTTTTGTTGTGTAAAATTCAAGTTTGCAAGTTTGAAGTTTGTGTTAGGTTTCTTTGTCTACAAGTCTTCAATTTTTGAGAATGTGAAGATTTATTATTTATATTAGATTTTTTTTGAAAGACTTGTCCTAATCCAAATGCACTGGGAAATTTTCCAAATGCACTGAGCAAATTAGTCAAATGCCCTAGGGAATCTATTTGATTCTTAGGATTATGTACCAAATGTGTTGGGATATGTATCAATGTTCCAGATGCTTAGGGTTATGTGCCAAATGTGTTGGGATATATGCCAATGTTCTAGATGCTCAAGGTTAATACAATACCATACCACGTGTTCAGATTGGGGGGTCTAAACTGAGCAAAAAGGGTATATTGCCTAAATAGGGGGAGGGGTTTTCTAGGGGGGGGTTTATATAGGAAAGGGGTATGTGGGGTATTGGGTGGGTATTGGAGGGGGGTGACAAAAAGAGAGTTTGGGGTAATATTTTTTAAAAATAGGGGGATTCTTTAGTATGCCACAAACACACGTGCTATGGTTCAAATCCACTAAGTGAAGCCCCCATGTCCATAAGTGGAGAAAACAATATTAAATAATTGTGTTCGCGACCCACTTTTACAACTACTAGTGGTAACCATCACCCTTTATGAATATATTACAAACAATGATGAGAATTGAACATTACAAATTACTTTCCAATACATCCCAAGTACCTTAGAACACTTTCCAAGAATTTTGGTCCCATGTCATAGGATTTACAAGGTAGATGGTTCTTAAATCCTAACATTCTTCCACTTGGTATCATACATTGTAAATATACCAAATAGGAATCACAAACAAGGGAGAAACTTGTACCATATGAATCTTCACCATGCTCTCATGCTCTAACAAGAGACCTTCAAAAGCTACCATGATAACCACCATCAAGCATAAAAACTCCTCACATCCTCCAACATGCCACATATGGAAGAAATAAACATGTTAAGGTGAACCATATCAACTGCCACTAAACTTGCACCAATCTCCACCTAAACATAACGATCAAATTCAAATGATAACCAAGGCTTTAAGTAATTGCATTACTCTTACCATCTGGAATAACAACCAAATCAAATTGCAACTTATCCAAGCTAACCATACTTCAAACCAAGACATACCAACATAGATAAAACTTCATGCCATCACCATATCAACTTTAAATCTACAATCAAGTCTATATATCCAACCACCTATCTCAAAGAAACATACCAATGTACAAATGACCACAAACAAGACCAACTAACAAAGTCTACGATCACCACTAAAATAATCTCATGGATATAGATAGTTTACATCTAAGTCATTCCACTACAAAAAAAAAAGAAGTAGCTAATCCATAACTTACATAACTTGTAAATTCAAATCCAATGAAGCATGCAAACTCATCACATTAGTAATCAACAAATTGCGATAACATAAAGGATAATCAAACATATATTCAAAAACCCCCTTTACACGAGTAATGTCAAATCTGAAAACAGATTAAAGCATAATGTAACAAGATGTGTAATGTAAGATCTCCTTCACCATTCCCAAACTTAAAGGATATCAACTTCTAATATTCAAACCAATTATAACATGGCAGCAATAGACGTAAACCTCTCATACCAAAGGTGGACCAATAAACCAACCATTTCCACCACAAAGAGAATATACCCAAAGCCACAAACCATTTTCTGTACCTCTCCAAAACAAGTCTTCAAAACTATATCCATAGCTTTAAATCAACAACAAGGAAAACAATGGAAATCCACAAAACCATGCATTGAGAGATTTTTGTATCAATATTTCAAATCACACTCTATGAACCATCATCAGGTTTAATAGAGAGCTTTAGGAAACAAAAGTACTCAAATCTAGAAACAGCAGCAATAATCATAATGGAGTGAAGAAATTTGATACCATTAAGATTATATCATGTCATTAATAAAGTCTCCTACAAAAAGTTTGTTTTTTCAGTCAATTACAAAAATCAAAGCTTTTATTTCGTAGAATTTAGAAAGATGCGATAAAGAATCATCAATTAAAGAATTGGGACTAATAACGGTGCAAACTATTCAAATCCCCACCAATGTTCACTGCATGCCAAGGTTCAACATATTCAAACTGCTTTCACCATGTTGTACATGGTACTGAAAGAAAACAAATAGTAGCTATCTTGTTCAGGATTAACAGAAAGTTTCAGTGCATTACAATCTACAGGGTGCAACATTCTACCCCTTACAGGAATATAACAAAGAATTAGTTAACTTAGACTCTTAAAAGGTGTGCATGAATAGAAGGAGAATCAAGTGCCCAGCGTCTGAAGAATTAGGTGACGTCCCCTATAACCCTCCATCCACTAGTTAACTGGGAATCTGGCTAAGCTAGAACTACCATGTCAACAGAGCTGTGGAACCCTCGGGGATTTGAACCCGTGTTACGTGCAGGCAAAAGCTCAGCACCAACCGATCAGTATAGCCCCCCCAAGGACATTATGATTTAGTGTCCAATATTTGTCACTTCAATTTATTGCCTTCTTAGTGCTGGTACATATCTCTTCCTTCTTCTCAGCCTTGCAGCTTTTTCCGCATCTAATACACTTCGTGTGGAAAAAAATTACTATATGAAATCATTAATTTGGTTTGATTAGAATTTTTCTTAAATAGTTTCATTACAAAAGAAAATATTTTTAATTTGATCAACCGAGAGAGTATACCTCGGTTTAAATAATGTTGAAAATTTTGCTATTTGACTTACAAAGAACTGCACTTTTCCATAATACATGTTGACAGTAGGCATAGACCTACCATGGAC
Source organism: Chamaecyparis obtusa (assembly GCA_027943335.1). NCBI lineage: Eukaryota > Viridiplantae > Streptophyta > Pinopsida > Cupressales > Cupressaceae > Chamaecyparis > Chamaecyparis obtusa. Next base: position 162,567 of record BSBK01002454.1, on the reverse strand, counting down.
TACATGACACAGAATAAAAATCCTCAAAACAAATTTTAAAAACAAAAAGCTAAAGCTTTGATTAACTATTATATACATTGTGTTTCCAATGCGATCTTCAAAAGAGTCTGTAAGGATTTCAAGTAACATTAATCAGGATGATTTGTTTAAAACTTTAGTCCTGCAGTAAGGGCAGTGATTATTCTTCTCCAACCATGGAATCAGGCAAGTTGGGTGAAACCTATGCCGACAAGGAAGACGTATGATGACCTGATTAAGTTCAAAGCAATCCAAGCATACAGGGCAATCAACTTGTTCTGAAGTTCTTGGCAGTAGCTTCAACAAGGGGTTTTCTGTTCTCCTTGGTGGGATATATGTCTCTCTCTTGAGATTATCAATGAAGCCTTTACTTAAGCCTACAAGCTCTCTTGTTTGGCTTGAATCAATGTTCATACTAGCATGCCAATCTCTTTCATTAATCCCACTCTGCTCTTCAATGTGGGAATTTCCATAACTTGATTGTAAGCGTCTTTGTGGATAATAATCAAGCCTGCACGTGAAAGAGAAAACCCACTTTTTATTTTCTGTCTAGAGAATTCAGAAAATTGATTGAGCTTTATAATAAAATACAACAATCTAGCCATCAAGACTTTTGAAAGAAAGCAACCTCATAAAATACAGGCATCACTTTAATACTGGCAATAATTATACAAACCTCTTGTTGACTGGTGATGATGATGATGCCCTTAATCTCTCATCCAGTCGCTCTCGTGCTTCAAGTGCAACTTCATTAAGTTTGTTGTCATCCCTCTTCTCTGGTCGGAACTCTGAAATAGGTCTTGCCTGTTACAGCAAGTAAACCACTACTCTCAATATATATATATAGGTTAATTAAGAAAAGGGCTCGTATACCACAAAACTGACAGATTCACATTCATTTAAGAACTAAACGCATCGTATCAATTCAAAAAAATTCAATAAGGTGCATTTTCTGACATAGTGCAAAAAAACAGTAAGTCTTTATAAATACTTTAAATCAAACTTTGCATTGTCATAGCCTTTTCTCAGTTATGCTTAAAAAATATACCATGCAAACTACGTTTTTAATTACAAATAAGTCCTATTTTAATGAAGAGATGATCCATGATGGTATAGTATAGCATAATAATATAATATGCATCAGATACATATCATAGCGTACAATTAAACTTTCTTTACAAAAGATAACAAAGATAATCACTAGAAACTGAGATCAGTAGAACGGAAATATGTAAGAAAAGTAAAAGACAATGTTTGACATGACTGCACATGCAAGAAATTCCAGTGTTATCTGTGATAAAAAACAATAGATCAAACTGCGTAACTTGTAATACTAAATTCTAGAATAGAAGATGTTTTTATATCACTAATGAGATACAATAAATGCATATTGTGATCCTAGAAATCAGATATGAAAAAATGGATACATTACCAAAATGTGTTCATAAAGAAGAATGCCAGGTTGAATAAACTATTTCCCTCAACGTTTGGAAATTTATTATAATTGAACAGTCTCAGTATGAACCAAATTGTCAAAACTGATATGAAATTCCTTCATCACTTAGTTAGTTGGGATAGGCATTTTTCAGTTATTTTATCACTGGAAACATTCGAGGAATATGATCTTAAACCAAAAGGAATGCATCCTTTGTATTTAGATGCAGAATACATAGAGTAAATTTTAAATGTAGACTGAGCAACTTTTCACTGGCAGAATTTTTAGTATTATGGAAAGAAGTTTGTACATCTAGGTAAGATACTCTTCAAAATATTGAATTAGGAGAAGAAATAACATGCCTGGAAGAAAATAAATCCTTATTATCTTGCAACGTTTTAAGCCATATGAGAACAAACAAAACATTTCCAAATTAAAACCCTTGGATAGGGAATGGATTCTGAAAACATTATGAATCAATATCTGGATAGGAAAAGCATTAAAAAACAGCAATACCCATAATCATTTAAATTTAACATAATTTAGTTGGATATGTGTAAGATACATGTACCCATTATCAGTGGAATCCTGCTCAAGCATGTTGAATTTTCTATGATTTCTGGTATACTCTATGAATGTTTAACTTGTTTTGTTTGTGTTTATGACAAAAGTGCCTTATACCTGCAGCACCCAAATTTTGAAGTTCTGAACCAGTTGCTGCACATGCCTGCACCCAGATAAGCTTAACACACCTATTTCCTTTTGGTTGATTTCAATACACATACTAAACTCCCAATCCAGAAACCCTAAGATTCCATTGAGCATTATGATAACAACAATCGCTGCTGTTATATAATGAGAACCACCAACCTTCCATCTGTTACTCTGCAAAAGACCACTTATTGCTATATTACAAAACATAACTTCAAATTGCCTTCTAGAAGACCTGGATAAGATTCTAGTAGCAATAGCACCAGCATTGTCAGGGGTAGGATAAACCGATAAAGCCTCCTCACAAAAAGGGTCACTCTTCATCACTTCCTTTGCCCTAAACCCCTTCTTTGTCAAACTTAGCCCGATGTAAATGCCCTTGAGTGCCTTGTTCATGACATACACACAAGGGACCACTAAATGTGCTTGTAGGGAGTTTCAGCCAACTTTGTGACTACCCTACACACATCCATCACATTTATCATAAGTTGCACAATAGGGTGAATCTCCTCAATGACATGTTTAAGGTTTTGATAGTCAATTCTACATCCTGTTATTCCTAGAGCAATCAATTGCTCCAAGGAAGTCAAGCCCCTCCTTACATGTGACCATAATATTGATGGGTAGACAGTGTCTAATGTCGATCCACCATTCCACGATAATACTACACCTATGTAGCCTTCATTTCCTTCATTGGTGCATTTGTCTTGGAATTGTCTTATCCAAGAAAGTATTTCACATAAAGGAAAGGTGAAAAGCTAAATGAAATATTCCTCATCACAAAATGGAAAAGAATATTCCAAGTGTATGGATAAAGGCCAGGCCTTTTTTTAAAGAACACATTTCAAATCTTTTTGTATTTAATATTATAGGGCCTGCATAACTTTCACTGCAGCTTATTCCATGTGTATGGATGAAGGCCAGGCCTTTATTTTAAAAACTTATTTAAAATATTGTCCCTTTTTTTCTTTTTTGACAAATTGTTACCATTTGGGGGTAACTCCCATCCATTAATATCAGACAAAAGGAGATTACATAGTTCAGTTACATAGAATTCTGTCCTTGGGCAGAGAAAGGCCCAGCCATGCCGATACGGCACTTGAGATGACCTTTGCCTCATGTTGGTTGATGGCCCAGTTTGATAGGGAATCGGCCCCCAAGTTTGCCTCTCTATAGAGTGTTTTATGGTAAAATCTTCTATACTTGACAATACTTGCCAAATGGCACTCAACCACATTTCAGATTTCCAGCTTTGGGCCAAATTAGAGATAACGGCCCAAATTACATTCATAAAGTCCCCTTCGATATCAATGCTATTTAAATTTTTTTCTCTGCATAGTTCGAAGTCGCCTAATAGAGCCGCAAACTCAGCATCATGGTTAGTCCCATAAGGGAGTTTAACCGAGCCACCCCACACAAGCCTACCATTATCGTTGCGGATGAGGAAGCCAGTGCCCAACAGCCGGGGTTGCCTCTTGAGGCGCCATCATTTTGACTTTACTATAATAAGGCCTGTATGCCTTTTATTTCAGCAAATATACTATATTATGTGATTTTTGGAAAAAGGGATTGTGGAGTGTTGATTGAAGAGGACGGCCCCAATGGATTTTGAAAGGCCTTTCTAAGGTGTTATTTTCAATGGCCCAAATTGTTTGTAGTGTAGATAAATAAGCAAAGCATCTCTATTACACGACTGTTGCTTCCAAAGTAATTTTACTTGCATGGGCATTTTATTTGTATTCAGCAGCAGGCCTTCTGATATTTGAAGAACCTTGCTGCTGTGTATATTTAAAAGCATTTAATAAAAAGATTGTCTGAACTCTGCTACTGTGCATATTTAGAAGCAGTTCATTAAAAGATTATGTGGCTATTTTCATCTTGTCCTCAATCTTGACTTTTATGTGGACAGTTTTAATTCATTGCAATGTTGAATTTATTGCTTCTAGCAAAATAAATTTGCTGTTGAATATTCAGATTGACAATTATTTTGTGCATAACTTCTACTGGCGATTCGGGAGTGATCAAGCATTCAATTCTACCACACAGCCCTTGTACATTTGCATTTATTGTATTTTTCACAAACCCTTTTCACCCCAAGCATTAGGAGATTCCATTAGAATAGGAGAAAGAACCTAATTTAGAGGTTGTCCTAATGTCACTCCCAGACTATTGATGGAACAAGGAGATGGTCAGAAGTGTGGACACAACTGTGGCTGGAAATTTGAGGAAAATGTTTTTGCCTTTAGCCGTTTCAACATATTAGTCCCTAAATAATCTTCTCTTTCCCAGCATCACTCTCAATTTCTGTGGCTGCACGGAGTTTCAACATAGACACAGCAACTTGGACTCTACATTGATCATCATTTCCAAAAAAATCAAATAATACTTATTCTAAACTAACATTTACATCACAGGAGGTATCTCAATATGCAATAGTAGTCCCAACTCCCATCCATATCACCTCCTTCAATAACCTTTTAGAATAAATTCTTTCCTTTTCTGACTTTTGAAGGTAGACTAACGCTTCTTTTGTATTCTGTATGGATGAGAAATAATACTAAATAGCATGTGTTTATGTTTCTTGATGCAGGAGCATCCACCTATGGTTAATAAATTTTAACAAGATTGTAACGCCTTTTTTTGGTGAGTTATAATGGCATTTGCACTGCCTAATTTTGATTATTCTGATAGAATTTAATGACAGTTTAATATTTAGCTATTGTCAGATGTAATGAGAATAAGGTGCCTTGTTTCTAAATTAAGTTGTAGAATTTAAAATCAATCAAGGAGGGAAGAAAGGCAGGGGGTAGTGGCCTGGAGGAAAATAAGTGCGTGTGACTGCAGAGAGGAAGAAAGTGGGAGGTGGAGTGGAAGAGCCTCCATAAGGAAGAATATAAGAGCAGAGTCTGCGTGCAGAAAAGAAAAAGAGGGGGGGACATTGAACTCAGACTACAGAGGATAGAAAAAGTGTGTAATGAAAAGGCAGTAGTGGGCTGTCAGACAAGGGGAAAAGGCTGCAGAGAGAGGCTGGATGAGTGTGAGATTTAGGAAATTCAACGTGTGTGAGGCAGATGGACAAGTACAAGGAAGTCTACATAGAAGATGAACATAGGAAAGAGCAGAGTTGAGCAGTGGGCAGCATAGATGAGTGTGCAGGGCAAATAGAGAGACATGGATTGCACATAAACCCATTTTGTGAGTGAATAAGGGGGTCAACAAGAAGGTCATAGTAAGCAATTTATTGAGAATAAAACTTTGTCGCAATCTGAGTATTGCTAATTAACAGAGGGTCTCTGTTCGTTTTGTGTTTGTAAGTGTTTGGGTTGCAAAGCGGTGGAGTTGTCTTTCCTTCATACCTTAGTGGTATAAAAGCCAGTAAGAGGGCCATCTTGTACTGTTGTTTTGAATTTAATAAGATCGTTTTTGTTGCAAATCTTTCTCTGATTATGAATTAAAAAAATCACAAGCACTCTCTGCCTGGATCTTTTTTTAGTTTGTGCATGTATGCAATAGGTTTGTTGTATTGCACCATTTCTTTAATTAGATGCTCCTGCATCATATAATGAACAGGTTACTGTATGTTTTTGCAATAAAAAGAATCTAAAAGCTCCACTATAATGGGCAAGTAGCTCTCAGCAAATGTGGTGAGCTAAGGAGGTGAAGCATATGGGCTTTTCAAGTATATACCCAAGTTCAAACCCCTGGGTAATATTCTGCAATCCAATACGTTTGTGCTATGTGCACTAGGGGGCAGAGCAAGTGTGCGAAATTACAAAATCAAATAATGTAAAGGTACTGAGCAGTGTCTGGGTAGTGCAACTACAGAAAAACTATAAATAAATGAAATGGGAAACTATCTCGGTGGTGATGGCGATGACTGTGCGGCTGCAGAGTATACAAGAGGGTAGGCACAAATGCTGGAGGAATTTAGAAAATCAAACTGAAAAAATAAAAACGAGCGTCTTAGTCTGTATCCTGGCTTTTCAACTATTTCAATTTGTAGACAAACAATCCCATAGTTACATGCCCAGATTCCTAGTTTGTGTCCTAGGTTTAGATTGTTTTGAAAAGGAGAAATGGGCATGTGTCGTGGTGCAGGCGTGGCGAAAAAAAAGAATAAGTGACTGGGATATGCAGGTGCGGTGTACACAAAGAGGCAGATGCAAATCAAATATTGAAAAAAAGAAAATGGCATGTAGGTCTGTATCCTGCTTATCCAAAAAATTCAATTTATAGGCAAACAATCCTTGCACTTTCTCATTCTGATGATGGATCACAGAGTGTGATCTGAAACATTGATGCTAAAAACACATACACAATCGAATCCAAAAATTTACTTTGCATTACTAATGAATTGTCGAAATCTGATGTTGTTAATCCCATATTTAGTTACATTACCAGATTCTTGGCCCTGTATCCTTGGTTATCCAAAAATTTCAATTACAGATAAACAATTTCATAATTACTTACACACCCATATCCCATTTATTCAAGACAAATACTTCAAATTTGCAGAGATTTAAATTGCGGACTTGCACTGGACCTACATGACAAAATCCTTTGTTTCTTCCTTCATTTTTTTATTACATCAAATCCTGAGCAGCATTTAGTTCACCGAACTGCAGGGATTTTCTCCCCAATCTCTTTTTTTTTTTCAAATACCACAAATTCAATTTTCTAAACAGTAGGGCAAATTTAACAAGGACCCCTAATGGATATGATTTAATGGAAAAGGGTTCATACCACTTGTTTAATCAAAGATCCTCCGCTTCCTCCTTGATGAAACCTTCTTCTGCGTGCAAACTCTACCCCAGGTAGCATAGCAGCCATCAACAGACTTTTATCCTCCTGCCATTAACAAAATCAGTCCCTCTAAATCTGTAACAGTTATCATGAAGATACCAATAGATTTCTCAAATTAAACTGTCTACGGAAGCTTAAAAGCAGTATCAATCACCCCCTTCATTCAGATCATAAAAGACCATAATTCAACAACAAAATGTGTTAATGCGTGAATATAAATCATACATCCTAACATACCAATAGTCGTATGAAAGACGAAGCTAAAAATCTGAACAGATTGAACAAAAATGAGAGTCAAAACAGTATATAGAGAGGGGTGTTTTTCGGTTGGGCATTGGGAAGGTGGGCTACCAGGAAGGTGTACACCTGTTTCTCCTACGCTTACTATATAAATAATGGTCTCTGTGGGTCCTCCAACTGTGCTGTCGCTTCCAGGATGGTGAATAGAAGCTTCATGATTGAGTCAAAAGAATTGATTTTCAACATTAGAAGCTTCTGAGGAAGGATCAAGGACGGTGACTCCATTTGCGCACATAGAATTATCTTTGTTTGAAACATTGATTAGATCGTCGGGTAGTGAGAATCGCAGAATATCGTTCTCAATCCCGGTTTTATGTGCCAGAGCAGTCAACTGTTTCTGTGCACTCTTTTTTTATTCTATCTAGAACTGGTCTTTGGAAAACACCATATAAATTAATGTTAATCATTATATCGTGCAGATTCTTTTTATATTTTATTTTCTCTTTTTCAAAACGGTGGAAATTTAAAAATCGATGGAAAAGACTTTTAGCAAGGGGATGGCATTAGTTTTATGAATATTTATATATTGGATGATTATAATTTAATAGAGAAATTATAATTGAAAGTTTTTCCTCTAATTAAAAGTCATTTTAAATTGTGTAAGTTAAATGGGAATTTAAAAATCTCTTAGAAAAGACTTTTAGTAAGGGGATGGCATTAGTTTTATGAATATTTATATATTGGATGACTATGATTTAATAGAGAAATTATAATTGGAAATTTTTCTTCTAAATTAGAACTCTTCACGTCAAACTTATTGACCCATATTTGATGAGTAGTGGTTTGCAAGAACCTACCTCTCATGAAAATAATTAGAAGTCTTTTATGAATTGTGTAAGTTAATGAAAATGAAGATAGTTATGATATTACTACCAGAATTCGATTGAGTAAAATCCATTGTCCCCATATGTTGGTTCACAAAAACCCATCTCTAATTCTTGTGATATGACATTGGCCCATCAATGAAGCCTCGTGCTACATCTCCATTCTCAATATGCACACATTAAAGATAGTCTAATTTACTAGGATTAATTTTTCATTTAGAATTGGCTCATCATATATTTACATTTTAAGAGAAATTTATAATATCATATATATAGTTACTATCAATAGACATTAACATGAGTAAGTACATCAAAATTTTAGTGAAGAGCTCAATGAATTTTTTTAAATGTGTATTCATATAGAAAAAAGCACCGATATATTAAGCTAACAACATTGATTAAATAAAAGAAACACATATTATAAGTAGAAGCACCCTTCACCATCCAACATATTGTCAATAAATTTATTTTGTCACAACAATAAAAACATCTTTCATTTTAACTTATAAATATATTCATATTTCAAATTATTCTAGCTAGAATAACATTATGATCAAATAAAACAAGTCTTAGAATTAGTGAACTTCTTAACAAGCTTTTGTCACTATAGTGAAATTGTTATTAGTTGTAAATTAGATATAGTAAAATCAATAATCTATATGGTATAATATAATCAAAGGTAAATTCACTTCAAGGGTTTGTATTGTGATTCTTTGTGTTCCATATAACTAAAAAAAAAAATATAAATAACTTTTTTATTAGTCAAAATACGAATTTTGTGATTTTTTGAAAATGAAGTTATTGTAAGTAAATGTATTGCATATAATTATCATTTCTAATATTATTATCTTATATAAAATAAATTTTAAATAAATAAAATAATTTTAAATTGACATTTCTTATATTTTTTAGATAGACCTTTTTAAATATTTATATTAGATGTAAAATATTAATGTGTGTAAATGTTTATCAATTTAAGGTAAAGCATAAGAGTTTTTGTTAACATCTTCATATCATTATACTGAACTTCTTACAAATTAAAATTTTGGCAAAGGAAAAAGAAAAAATATTTGTTGATTCTTAAGAGGCTCGCACCTAAATAAGGGCAGTCAAGAAGCTTTATAAGAGTAGAATAAGGGGTGTGCCCTGTAAAGCAACCTCTAGGATTTTAGAAGTTGGCTCTTCATGTTGGGGTTTGAAGGAAATGGAGTTGGGTCTTTCATGAGAAAACTAAGCTAAGGGAGGCAAAATGACATAACAAAGCTTTTGGGACAGAGTTAAGAATATGTAAGATGACATCCATAGAGGTTTGACCATTCCTGGTCAAAGATTCACGCCTTTTATACCCACAAAGAAATGATGTATCACCATCTCTTCATTATTGGATGGGAGTGTTAGGAATGAATGCTGGATGTTGGCAGTCATTCTGTAGCAGTTGTTGTTGCATTCATGACTATGATTGTCATTGATGTCAACATAGTGATCTTCTGAAGACTAGCAGAGAAGCAGATAATGTTTTGATTAGCGCATGTGGGATATTGCAGTTGGAGCTATGCAATGTTGATGTTATACTCTTGGATATGTTATTTCTCTATGGTTAAGAGCACAGATAGTAATTCATTGATTCATGAAAGTTATGAGTATTTTGGTAAAAGCAGTATTCAGGCAGTGTTCCTAAGTAGCGATTTGTGGAAATCGGATGATATCTCCTAATCGGGATGGAATCTGGTTTTGCACAGTTAAAGGGAAGTTTGAGACACATTGATGGTGATGTGGTTCATAGCGCAAACTTCGAGGTCACACGAGTGAAGAGTTATTGCATTTGGAAGCTGACAATTTTGTGTAATTTTGATGTAGCGTATGGAAACTTTTATTTTGTAATTGTGTGCCGACTCATTTGTAATTATTTGAGTGTGGTATAAATGAAGGAATGTTTTTCCTTATTGTATGGAGTTGTAATATGAAAGAAGTGCGAGCATGGTTTTAGTTGCATGCGAATGTAAGCATGAAGTGAAGAAAAGAGTCTAAGAGGTTGTGAAAATGATATTGTGAAGGAAGACAAGCAAAGTACAAAGATCTGGAATTGAGATCTGATGTAGCAGTGAGTGCGGTTTGGCACAGTAAGGAGGTAACATATTTCATATTATTCTGCTAAATAATATTAAGGTTATTTGGACAGTGAGTTGAGTGATCTTACCCTGAAGTTGTTTGGGCAGTGGGTCCTTTTGTCTTCCATAACTCTTAACAGGGTTAGAATCTTTTAACATGGATTCAAAATCTCCTAACAAGGATTTATATGTACTGAATGTATTTCATAAGACTCCTAATAGAGTCCATCCTTTCACAAGGAATATTCATATTAGTGCATCTTTTGTGGGCATCATTCCCACCAGGGTTTACTCTTTGATCAAGAGGTTCCCTAGTCAACATATCTTGTGTTATTGTGTCATTGTGTATGAATATCTTTGTATGGTTAGTAATTGCATTTCTTACATGGTTAAATATTGTTGAAGATGATAAAAGTTATAATTATCTAATAACTGATTCACCCCCCCCCCCCCTCTCAGTTATCTTGGTGGACTTTACTCTCTAACAGGGTGAGCAATATGCCAAAGTAAAAATGACATATGGAAAAATATTCAAATCCCAGTCTTGGGAAGCACCTACAGGGGTCCGAATAAGGACACAAAACTCCTAAGGAGTGCATAGATCCTTGCACCCACATACACGATACAAGAACAATATTTCTAAGAAGAGGAAGAACAAGAGACACCGAGAATATGCTCTTGATTCTGGACAAAAATAGTTTGTATAAGGGTCAAGTGAAGGAATGACGACCCTCAAAATAAATCTTCTTGAGGAGCAGGATGTAAATACTATAATTCATCCTCTATTTTAGATGCATTATAAGGAGAAAGAGACATTCATGATTATAAATACATATAAATAAACAAAAAATAATTGCACCCACATAAGAAAGATGGATCAAACTCCTAAAAGATAATCACAAGACACACTGATTAACAAAAGGAGAAAGGCAACATAGGCATATTCCTCGTGAATCATTAAGAGAAAACATGCCAAGGTTGAAGAGTAAGCTCTAGGATATAGATATTACAACATATACCTCCAGATGAAAAGTCGTGGAGTCCTTTTTTAGGAATTAAAATCTCTACAAATTTTACTAGCATTTCTTAAAAAATTGAACCAAAGTTCAATATCCAACCAATCAACCCCTACTATAATGTAATCCATTAGGTCTTATAGAAACAACCTCTATTTATCCATCACATAATGATTGTCTTTTTGTTACAAGAAAAGGGCATGCCAAAAAATCATGCATGAGTTTCTCAATTTCCCATGACGTGGACAAGTGCATTATTTCTATTTGTTGTTCGCAACATCCTTGCCAACTATGGATAAAAAGGCAATTATGGAGGGATTCTATGGAGATGATCATGATTATACAAAGTAACCAACTATATGCCTTTGACACTTGTATGAATTTTTTTACTCATGGGTATCATGTGATATGGCATATTCCTGGGAATGTTCATAGGTGGTTTTATTAAAAAGTAAGATCAATTGTGGGATACATATCACCTTGGTGGAATTTGTTGAGGTGAAGCCTCAAGTGGAGGTGCTTGACATCCAGACTGATTGACATTTGTATGATCCTTCGGTATGTTTGGGCTTGAGGAGGGGCATGTTCTGTGAAGGAGCTACAAACATGTAATGCAACCAAGTTGTTGATAGTGAAGGTAATAAAGCTGGCCTGTGTAGAAATCTATAGTTTTTGGTTACTCTCAAGGGATCTCAGGTTGCCAAGAGAGAACTCAAAACTCTAGTTTCATAGTGAATATCATATCTAGTGAGTGTTGAGGAACTGCTTGCTCACTGTTTGTTTGTTGGAATTAGAAAACGGGAATTGGTTTCCACATACAAAATTAAATTCCCAATTCCAATTCCATGCCTCAATTCTAATTCCAGGTCCTGAGGTGGATTTTTCGAATGCTCATATTGGACCAAAATTAGAATTGGCCTATACCAATTCACCAATTCCTATTTTCCAATTCCAGGTCAATTCCAACAAACAAACGGGCTTAGGGTTTCTTCGATTAGTTATTAAAGGTGAGCCATTCATTTCAAGATTGCATTGAGGTGCTTCTTGCAAACACATCAAGAAAAATTAGAGGCCACTATCAAACAAAAGGAAATACAATCCATTACACATACAATGCGAGCCAAAATAGGAAATCCTAAGCAAAGGAGAGTCATGAAAAGGTCATGCAAGGAAGAATAGAGAATGAAGTACCACCGAAGATTAGCCAAAAATCAAATTCTATCAAAAATCAAATAAGAAACATGGAATACCAAATAGAGCTAGAAAGAGGAGAGTACTTTGGATTCAAAAGATGAATCAATACATTTTTTGAGGCTTCAGAACATAAATTTACAATTGATAACCAACAATCCACAAACCATAGTAATTGAAAAGTGGGTTAATAATGTCAGCATTAAAAGCAACATTATCTATAGATTTTTGTGTGTTGTGAGTTTATTCTTTCCCATAATTAAGGAGATTAAATAAATTATATGCACTTGTTAGGCTATGTAAGTGGGGTTTGTTCCAAAGCCAACTGAATAGAGCCTCGTTGTCAATGAGTATCCATAGCCCCGATAAGGATATCACCAAGTGATAACAACTAACATTGTTCTATTGCTAGCTAAGCATCCATAGCCCTTATAGAGTTGCTAGAAAAATCTAAAATTACATATATTTTGCATTTAGCTTCTTTTAAAATACTTTTCTCTTTTCCTTTCAGTTTTTAACATGCAAGTTGAAAATAAAGTCATTTCTCAAGTCGGTTGCCAAGGTGGTAGCAGAAAAAACCCCTAATTTTTCACTTAACAAGTCATGTAAATACATATTATCAACACATTACAAGTAATTTATTTGAATTGTAATGAAATCCAGCTAGATAACATTATTTATTATGAAATGACAAATATTAATGTTGCCTACACGAAAAATAGAGTTAGTACACCAAGGAAATCAAAAGTAGTCTTTTGGTCTAAGCTAAAAATAAATGAATTTACCTAGCTCTCAACAATCAAGGCATACAATCATCCATATAACCACAATATCAACAACCAAATAGGATCTCGTCAACCAAGAATAGAGAAAATGACATATTCAAAAAATGAATCACATAGCTTAACTAGGAGGTATTGTAATCTTGTTAGATTAGCTTTTCTTTCTTGTTCTTGCATTTTCATTCTAGCTTAGATCTTGCATCTCATTTAGATTGTCTTTCATCTTGCATTATCATTTTGAATCTTCCATTCTATGGTGCACCTTGCAAGGGTTTCTTATTGAGGTTCATTTGCGAGCCACTATGCATAATATTTAGATTCTTGCATGTCATAGATAGGAAGCTATAAGCCGCTTCTTGAGATCTCCTCTTCCATGGATTCTCTCAAGTGCAATGATTTATAGAAGTGTTTCACATTTTGATCACATGACTTGATGCCATCAACCATGTCGGCCAAAACAATTTAAAATAGGTCACACCAAAACATTCTCGTAGTGGTAAGGAATGAAATGTGAACCACCTCGATCAATCCAACATGCCTTGAGTATAGAAACACACTACACCACCTCCAAATGTTTCGATACCAACGGAGGGGATGAACACATTACATGGTTACTATTGTGACTAAAACATAAATGAACACGCTCCAAATAGGACCAACCCCAAACAATCGATCCATCATATATTGCACACAAAATAGGAAAGCCACCAAAAAGGAAAAAGATAGACATTTAAAACACCTCCTTTAATGAACAAATCTACCAATACACCAAGGATATCAGTACACATCAACCGATAAAACCAAAACATGAAAATGTATAGGATATGTTGACATCAATGAAAACAATAGGAATAGAATCAACTTCACATTCTTACATAACACCTATCTAGTATGACCTCACTTACTAATATGTGTATTTGGGTCTTATGAATGGACACACTCTTTCTATGCAATGTGCAACCTTGGCCAAGGTTTCTTTTTAAACATGCATGTCATAGGTGTAGTCCTAGTTCACCATCCTACTCAATATTGTAACTTTCTTTTGACCTTGTTCGTCTAGATATAAGCACTACTTAGTTATGGAAACTATCATTATGTTAAGCGCCCATAGAATATATGTTAAATAGAGATTTCTAATGTAGTCTAAATGTTTGTCCAAGTAGGTTTACATATCTCAATATGAATTCTTCATCCTATAGAATGGTCATTTGTTATTTCAATTTGTAATCATCCTTTTCAATATATAAGGGCTAGTTGCACACATTTTTACTTTCATTCTTTCTAAGCATTCACTACTCTCATGATTTCATGTTTACCTCAAAACTCTGTTTTCTACCATCTATAATTTGAAATCAATTATGTCTTAACAAGCCAAGTGTATTTATTTTTGTAGTTTGAATTTAATTCAATTTAGTTTCTAGTTAATACTAGTAATATAATTTTTATAAGAAATGTAATATCATCTTGGTAACACCAATTCATGTTCCATAAGTATATATAGATGAATTTATTCATAATATTTGAAAGTAAACTTTTGGATGCACAAAATAGTCTTAATCCATGGATAGTTTAGATTAAATGAATTTCAATGATGTTTAACATTATAGTAGCTTTCTAAAGTTAGTACTATGTCCTAACATCATTCATACTTTTTAACTATGAAAAAAATGCACAAACAACTACAAGATTAAAGAGTATGAGTTCATACATTTTCCTAGATGCACTATAGTTAATTCCCTATGTGAGACTGACTTGTACAATTCTAGCTTCATCCATATAGTTTATTTTGGTTGTTCTAAGTAAAATGGGTTTTTATTCTATCTAGAACTGGTCTTTGGAAAACACTATATAAATTAATTTTAATCATTATATCGTGCAGATTCTTTTTATATTTTATATTTTCTTTTTCAAAATGGTGGAAATTTAAAAATTGATGGAAAAGACTTTTAGCAAGGGGATGGCATTAGTTTTATGAATATTTATGTAGTGGATGATTATAATTTAATAGAGAAATTATAATTGAAAATTTTTCCCCTAATTAAAAGTCATTTTGAATTGTGTAAGCTAAATGGAAATTGAAAAATCCTTTGAAAAAACTTTTAGCAAGAAAATGGCATTAGTTTTATGAATATTTATGTATTGGATGGCTATGATTTAATAGAGAAATTATAATTGGAAAATTTTCTTTCAAATTAGAACTCTTCAAGTCAAACTCATTGACCCATATTTGATGAGCACTGGTTTGCAAAAACCCATGTCTCATGAAAATAATTAGAAGTCTTTTCTGAATTGTGTAAGTTAATGAAAATGAAGATAGTTATGATATTGCTACCGGAATTCGATTGAGTAAAACCCATTGACCCATATATTGGTTCACAAAAATCCATCTCTAATGAGAATGAATTGTACATTTACACTCATTGCATATAGTTGATCTCACAAAGTGAAGCGTTGGACCTTCGTGAGAGATCACCAATCCTAGTACTATCCAACTTAAGCACACTTAACCATTAAGCCCACTTAGCTTTCTATCTCATTTGCTTAGAATATGAACACAATACTATTACTATATATTTTAAATAGATCCATTTAAAAGATATGAAGACATATATAACTTAGTATTTTATGTTTTTTTAAAAATTATGTATTTAAGATATACAATTTTTATAATTTTAATAAATTATTTATTCTATATCTGAAGTATATAATTATATCAATGGTCTTATCTTAGAGTTTTATAAAAAAAATTGTTTGAATAGTTTTTATATATTTGCTAAAATGTACAACTCTTCTAATCATTTTAATATATTTTTTTGAAAAAAATACGTTCTCAAATATATATGTTCTAGATATCCTAATCAAACTTATTCATTTTCACTCTTATTATTTGAAATGTGATCTTCCTCCATCTTCATTGTATTTAGCAATAATCTAGATCTTTTTAGACCTATATTTCATGGAAGCTTGCATATTAAAGAATATTCCTATTTTCAAAAAATGTTGCCCCAAACTTCTTTTCTATTTTTTCTTCTTTTCAAACTCCCCAATATGAATGCATGTGATATGACATTGTCTCAATATGCACGCATTAAAAGATAGTCTAATTTACTAGAATTAATTTTTCATATAGAATTGGTTCATCATATATTTACATTTTAAGACAATTTTATAATATCATATATAGTTACCATCAATAGACATTAACATGAGTAAGTACTACAAAATTTTATTGAAAAACTCAATGAATTTTTTAAAATGTGTATTCATATGGAAAAAGCACCCATATATTAAGCTAACAACATTGATTAAATAAAAGGAATGCATATTATAAGTAGAAGTGCCCTTCACCATCCAACATATTGTCAATAAATTTATTTTATCACAACAATAAAAACATCTTTTATTTTAACTTATATATTCATATTTCAAATTATTCTAGCTAGAATCTATAAATAACATTATGATCAAATAAACCAAGTCTTAGAATTAGTGAACTTCTTAACAAGCTTTTGTCACTATAGTGAAATTGTTATTAGTTTCAAATTAAAATATAGTAAAATCAATAATCTATATAGTATAATATAAAAATTCACTTCAAGGGTTTGTGTTGTGATTCTTTATGGTCCATATAACTAAAAAATAAATATAAATGACTTTTTTATTAGTCAAAATACGAGTTCTGTGATGTTTTTTAAAATGAAGTTATTGTAAATAAAATTATTACGTATAATTATCATTTCTAATATTATTATCTTATATAAAGTAAATTTTAAATAAATAAAATAATTTTAAATTGATATTTCTTATATTTTTCAGATAGATCTATTTAAATATTTATATTAGATGTAAAATATTAATATGTGTGTAAATATTTATCAAATTTAAAGTAAAGTATAAGGGTTTTTGTTAACATCTTCATATCATTATACTGCACTTCTTACAAATTAAAATTTTGGCAAAGAAAAAATATTTGTTGATTCCTAAGAGGCTCACACCTAAATTAGGGCAGTCAAGAAGCTTTATAGGACTAGGATAGGGGGTGTGCCCTGTAAAGAAACCTATGGGGTTTGAAGGAAAGGGAAAATGGGTCTTTCATGAGAAAACTAAGCTAAGGGAGGCAAAACTGTAAAGATCCTGGCTAGCTCTTGTTAATCCACTCTTGACTAACTTCGTTTGCATTATCAATTTTTAAAATAATACCAAGTATTCATATAATTCTTTAAAATAAACCTTCAATATTGATGATTGAAACAATTGCAATGACACACTATTCTCTGAATATTGAAAATACCACTGCCAATAATTAACACATTGATTTCCAACATTTAAGTTTAAAAATAATATAAAAAATAAACACCTTATAAAATGATGTGGTTGGCTGTAGGTGAAATCTGCAGCATAAATGGTAATCTCTAGCTTGAATTAGTTAACGTTAGCCTTGTTTGACTTTGAAAACTCCTTACGTAGCAAAAGGCTACAAGTAATGCCAATTGCAATCCTCCTTAACTCCTCACGTAGCCTTCCAAAGATATTCACAGTCAACAAAAACACCAGCAATTGAAAACGCAGCACTAAGATGGCATTAGTTGCTATCAAACCATGACACATCCTTCAAGGATAAATCAGCAACCCTCATACAAGGTATGGCTCCAGCATTAATCCGTACGACCCTCCTTCAATATTGTACGACAACCTCTAAAGATTGCAAATTATAAATTTGCAGCTCAGTAACAATCAACAGGAAAACTTAGTACTCTCTCTAGAGATGAAGACTGAGCACTAGAAATAGATGAAGAACTCTCTCCAGAAGTGAAGACCAAGTTCTGCCAAAAACCTCCAAACCCTAGCACACCAAGAGAAAATTGATTTCTTCTCACAATATCAATTTTATCAAATGAACAATGGATGAGTAAAGTGCTTTTTCGAGTTGAATATATAAGCTTTTTGAAAAAGCTTCAACTTTACTTTTTTCACTTAAGTAGCTTCTTCATCACAACATCATTTTATAACATTAAAGTTATAAAGTCGTAAAGTTATTAAATTAAAATAACTTAATTTAATAACGACAATTAAAATATGAAGCCACTGAATCTATCTAACTGCAACAAACTAATTTCTGACAACAGAGCCCCGAGCTCAAACTACCCTGCCAAAAATAGCCATTTGCCAAAAATAGATTTACTATAAATAGTAAGTCTCTCAAACTGGAGATCCCCAATAAATGATCTTGCAATACTTGATGACACTATGCAGGCGCCATGCTATACCAAGCTATGCCCAAAATAACACTTACTATAAATAGTAAGTCATCCAATCTGGCCCAAACAAAGAGAAAACTTGACAACCAAAACCTCCAGAATGGAATCCAACTACTAGCTTTGCGAACTGACCCCCTTTGATCACCTGATTAGCTTGTGAGGGTCACCAAACTAAGCTAATCTCAAGAGACTGAAAACTGAGGACATTACAGTCCTCCCTTCCAAAAATTGCTTGTCCTCAAGCAATTAGGAAAAACAAGAAACATCACAGACCACCTGGATCCCAAGGATAGTCATAAGTAATGTCCTGATCCTCACCATACTCCTATGAAGAAAATACCAACATCAACAGTACAAACACCAGCATCTAAGAAACTGCACTCAACACCCAAATAATTGACATCACTGAAAACATCATTTGAAGACCAACTATAGATGTTGATGGAGGAAACAACTCAGCGGAACTCAACCCAACTGAAACATCAACTCTGTCAAAACTTGAGTCCCTGTCTAACTGACACTCACACCCAACTGCACTGTGGATATGACAACAACCATAGGTACTTGAGTCACTACCACCAAATCCAACCTCTGAAGAACTGTCTTGGGTGTGTCGATACTACAAACAGTCTAACTTGCAACTGCCAATTCCATCTACAAAAGATGGTGCTAATCCATCCCATAATGGATGGTAAGAAACTGGAGCCAGTCTACACTTGCATGTGTACTAGAAAAATTACCTTCATAGGGTTAGTATCATCAATAATTCAAAATAAATACTAAATTACCACAAATAGCAATCTATTTAAGCAAATAATTGACAATTAAGCACTCTATGGATCTCTATTTAGGGATGCTAATGATAAAGCTCTCAGCAAGCCTCCATTAGTGACAGTCCTAAAATGAGAATGATAAGAAAAGCTAATAACAATGTTAATTCCAAAGTGAAATTATCTAATTAGCTCCTAGATTTTCCTTTCTAGCTCTAATTTGGAAGAGGTTTGATGCTATTCTCAGATTTGTGGATATTTATGAGTGAATTATGCCTTTCTTTTATAGATTTTGACAAGGGTAGGGGGTGTAGTTGAGTTGATCATGATTGAGTTGGGGTTAAGTCCTTGGTTCCACCCTTTGGAGACAATTTAAATGGATATGATTTAATGGAAAAAGGGTTCATACCACTTGTTTAATCAAAGATCCTCTGCTTCCTCGTTGATGAAACCTTCTTTTGCATGCAAACTCCACCCCAGGTAGCACAACAGCCATCAAAAGACTCTTATCCTCTTGCCATTAACAAAATCAGTCCCTCTAAATTTGTAACAATTATCATCAAAATACCAATATATTTTCTCAAAATAAACTATCTACGAAAGCTTAAAATCAGTGATCAATCACCCCCTTCATTCAGATCATAAAAGACCATAATTAAACAACAAAATGTCTTAATGCGTGAATGTAAATCCTACATCCTAACATACCAATAGTCGTATGAAAGATGAAGCTAAAAATCTGAATAGATTGAACAAAAATGAGAGTCAAAACAATATATAGAGAGGGGTGTTACTTGGTTGGGCATAGGGAAGGTGGGCTACCAGGAAGGTGTACATATGTTTCTCCTACACTTACTATATAAATAAAGGTCTCTGTGGGTCCTCCAGCTCTGCTTTCACTTCTAGGATGGTGGATAGAAGCTTCATGATTGAGTCAAAATAATTGATTTTCAACATTATAAGCTTCTAAGGAAGGATCAAGGACGGTGACTCCATTTGTGCACATAGAATTATCTTTGTTTGAAACATTGATTAGATTGTCAGGTAGTGAGAATCGCAAAATATCATTCTCAATCCTAGTTTTATGTGAAAAAGCAATCAACTATTTGTTTCTGTGCATTCTTTTTTATTAGTATTTGTCGATAGGCTAAGCAAGTACTATTGCAATGATTTTTAGATTTCTTGGTTTAACTGGTGATTAAAACAAATGGACCAATTAGAAATTATGAATGTAAATTTTGTCATTCAATTGAAAATGTTAAATAAAAATAATATATATTTCCATTATATAATCTTCTAAGATAAATTATTATATATTATTATTATAATATAGTTAAAATATAAATTTTAAAATAATAATATTATATTTATAATTATTATACATTCTAAAATATATTATATTATAATTATAATTTATGTATAATATAATAGTACTATATTATATTAATCATATGAAAATATATAATAAAATAAAATTAGCACTATTGTTTTTGATTAAGGTAAAAACAAGTTTTGAAGGGGCCCCGAAACCCTTTACAATACTAGAACTTAGGATAAAACTATTGGAGTTCCAAAAGTACAATAGTCCAGCCAAAATCTAGACCCAGACACCTCAAGAATCAGTCCATCCAAAGAATGGAAGGACACCCAAACAACAGAACGAGAACACTGCATAAGGATAATCAACGAAAGCCGCAGTCCAAAGAGGAAAGCAACAAGGCTAGGTCCCCTTTTTATGAGAACAGAGAGTCATCAAACGAAGAAGAAGATTTCTTTGAATATTTCCCTTAACAGTTATCCATCCATCAACTTTCGCCGCCTCCTTCTGCCAGCACACTGAATTCAGGGAGACAGCCCCCAGCATCGGATCTGAACAGCCCCCAGCAAGAGGAACAACACCATTTCCAGCAGTAGTAATCAGACCAGTAGAGATGGCAGGAAAAATAACCTCAAAAATAGGGTTTGCAATACTTCCAGCACACAAATCAGAAGCACCAAAACCCACAACATTAAGCTCACCAGCAGGGCTGGCAGAAAAAACATCCACTATACCACCAGCAAAAGTACTAGGATCCATTAGCAAAGGAGAGATGGGTCCTTGCAGAGCAAAGCTAGCAGGAACCGTAGAAGAGATAGGGCTGGAAATACTCCCAGCAAGAGAGCCAGAAAATTAGCACTATTGTTATATTTAAGGTTTAAATTAATTATAATTTACAATCAATAGTTGTGTATATAATTATAATTTAAAAAATTAT
Organism: Chamaecyparis obtusa; assembly: GCA_027943335.1. Lineage (NCBI taxonomy): Eukaryota > Viridiplantae > Streptophyta > Pinopsida > Cupressales > Cupressaceae > Chamaecyparis > Chamaecyparis obtusa. The sequence goes on along the minus strand of BSBK01002454.1, from coordinate 141,096 downwards.
TTATTACTACAATTATCATTATATAAAAAATTATAATTATATAATTTTATAATTAATTAAAATATCTTATATACTATAATAAATTTATTAAAGTTAAAATTAAATTTAAAATTAATTATAAAACTAAACGCAAGTACTAGCCACTACGTGGCACTTGTTCTATCTAGAGTTGGTATTTGGAAAATACCATATAAATTAATATTAAACATTATATCGTGCAGATTCTTTTTATATTTTATTTTCTCTTTTTCTAAACGGTGGAAATTTAAAATTCATGGAAAAGACTTTTAGCAAGGGGATGACATCAGTTTTATGAATATTTATGTATTGGATGACTATAATATAATAGAAAATGTATAATTGAAAATTTTTCCTCCAAATTAGAAGTCATTTTGAATTGTGTAAGTTAAAAATCTATGGAAAAGACTTTGTTGTGTAAGTTAAAAATCTCTTGAAAAGACTTTTAGCAAGGAGATGGCATTAGTTTTATGAATATTTATGTATTAGATGACTATAATTTAATAGAAAAATTATAATTGGAAATTTTTCTTCCAAATTAGAAGTCTTCAAGTCAAACTATTGACCCATATTTGATGAGTAGTGGTTTGCAAAAACCCACCTCTCATGAAAATAATTAGAAGTCTTTTATGAATTGTGTAAGTTAATGAAAATGAAGATAGTTATGATATTGCTACAAGGATTCAATTGAGTAAAACCCATTGACCCATATAGTGGTTCACAAAAACACATTTCTAATGAGAATGAATTGTAAATTTACACTCATTCCATATAGGCGATCTCACAAAGTGAAGCGTTGGAGCTTCCTCAGAGATCACCAATCCTAATACTATCCAACTTAAGCACACTTAACCATGGAGTTCTCCCAAGATTAAACCCACTTAGCTTTCTATCGCATTTGCTTAGAATGTGAACATAATACTATTACTATATATTTTAAATAGATCTATTTAAAAGATGTGAAACATATGTATCTTAGTATTTTATGTTTTTTTAAATTGTGTATTTAAGATATACAATTTTTATAATTTTAATAAATTATTTATTCTATATCTTAAGTTTATAATTATATCAATGGTCTTAAAGTTTTATACACAAATGTTTGAATAGTTTTTATATATTTGCTAAAATGTACAACATTTCTAATCATTTTTTAAATTTTTTTGAAAAAATATATGCAGTCAAATATATATGTTCTAGACATCCTAATCAAACTTATTCATTTTCACTCTTATTATTAGTACTTGCCGGTAGGCTAAGCAAGTACTATTGCATCATTTTATGGATTGTTAAGCTTAATGAGTGATTAAAATTAATAACATTTTAACATATTTTATATTCTATTATAAATTTTATGTTTTTCATAGTACAAATTATTTTGTTAGGTTCTTATGAAATTTTTATTTCATATTTATTATATATCAATAAATTTAAATTAAAAATTATATTTTATAAATTTATTTTAGTTTATACTATTTATTTTTATAAAATATTACAATTTAAATAAAAACTTATGATATTATAATATATATATATATTGATTTTTATTTAAATTAAAATGTATTAAATTAATATTTAATTTTATTATCATAATTTTATTTCTAAAAATTGATTTAAAAATTATTATAAAATTAATAGTGCAAATTAAAATATTAATTTTCTTAATTATGTGAGATATAATATTTATATTAAAATATTTTGAATATATGTTAAGTATCAATTTTTTATTAAAAATAATGATCATAGTATATACTAATTTAATATTAAATAGAATTATACTTTATAAAATATAATAAATTTATTAAAATTCTAATTATATATTTCACATTATAATTACACTTATTACTTAATTAAAAGGCAAGTACTAGCCACTACGTGGCACTTGTTTGAAATTCCATCTTCATTGTATTTATCAATAATCTAGATCTTTTTAGACCTATTTTTTATGGAAGCTTCATTTAGTGAACCTAGGCCATATCACTTTGGACATATTAAAGAATAGTCCTATTTTCAAAAATTGCTGCTCCAAACTCTTTTTCTATTTTTTCTTCTTTTTAAATCCTCCAATATGAATGCATGTGATATGGCATTGCCCCATCAATGAAGTGTTGTGCTACATGTCCATTCTCAATATGCACACATTAAAGATAGTTTAATTTACTAGAATTAATTTTTCATATAGAATTGGTTCATCATATATTTACATTTTAAGACAATTTTATAATATCATATATAGTTACCATCAATAGACATTAACATGAGTAAGTACTACAAAATTTTATTAAAAAACCCAACGGATTTTTTTAAATGTGTATTCATATGGAAAAAGCACCGATCTTTTAATCAAACAACATTGATCAATAAAAGGAATGCATATTATAAGTAGAAGCACCCTTCACCATGCCACATATTGTCAATAAATTTATTTTGTCACAACAATAAAAATCTTTTATTTTAACTTATATTTCAAATTATTCTAGCGAGAATGTATAAAAAACATTATGATCAAATAAATCAAGTCTTAGAATTAGTGAACTTCTTAACAAGCTTTTGTCACTAGTAAATTAAAATATAGTAAAATCAATAATCTATATTGTATAATATAATCAAAAGTAAATTTATTTCAAGGGTTTGTGTTGTGATTCTTTATGTTCCATATAACTGAAAAATAAATATAAATAAATTTTTTATTAGTCAAAATATGAGTTGTGTGATATTTTTTAAAAGGAAGTTATTGTACGTAAAGGTATTGTTTATAGTTATCATTTCTAATAATATTATCTTATATAAAATAAATTTTAAATAAATAAAATAGTTTGAAATAAATAAAATAATTTTAAATTGATATTTCTTATATTTTTTGGATAGATCTTAGATTTAAAACATTAATATGTGTGTAAATATTTATCAAATTTAAAGTAAAGCATAAGACTTTTTGTTAACATCTTCATATCATTATACTGCACTTCTTACAAATTGAAATTTTGACAAAGAAAAAAAGAAAAAAATATTTGTTGATTTCTAAGAGGCTCACACCTAAATAAGGGCAGACATGAAGCTTTATAGGAGTTGGACAAGGGGTGTGCCTTGTACAACACCCTCTGAGATTTTAGTGTTGGTTTGTGGTGACTGATCAGACAAGTACTGTACACTTTTCATTTGTAGTGGGGTTCGGGGCAACGCTCTGAATTTTTTTTTTTTTTTTTTGGGGGGGGGGGGGGTTAACTCATCAAGCATTTTTGAGTTGAATCGACAAGCTTTTCTCTAGGTTGACTCATCAAGTATTTTTTAGAGTTAATTTGTTAACCAACATAAGTCTTGTTATAATGACTTAGGGTTAGGGTTTTCTCTATATAAGAATTTCATAGCTTCTTGCAGTGGTATTGAGTTCAGCGTAATTTTTAGTGGAAAATTTTGGGAATAACGTTTCATGAAATTGGTGAATCGTGTAGGTATAGGCTGGCCCATATTCACCCAATCTTGACACGGTAACTGCTAAATATTAATTGGAATTGCCAATTAGATTTGTTGTTTGACGCTATTGACCATCATATTCACCTATAATTAATGTGACGTGGTTCTTTTAACGGTCTCTTATTCGCCAACGATATTAATTATGAATTGCATATACAATTTGAAATAACCAAATGGTTTATATTGTTATCTTAACCATGACCTATTTCGCCACCCATTAATTAATTGTTTTATTGGTTCACGACGTATTTTGCCAACCTGTTAATTAATTATTTTATTGGTCCACGACGTATTTCACCAACCCATTAATTAATTATTTTATTGACCACCACGTATATTTAATTTTTCACCAAAAATAGCATTGATCAGGTCGGCACTCGACACATTTTTGCCAAAAGCCTGAGAATTTAAAAATAAATAAAAATTGGAAATTTGGAATTTGGAATCATGGATTGATATAAATTCAAATCAAATTTAGAAAACTTAAAAGTAGTCTTATCGTGCATCGTTACAAATTTTTGGAGCCGGAGCCTAGAGGGCCAGATTTACAAATAACAATCTTGCAACAGTAAATAGAGGATTCAACATTTCAGAGAGTCAGAAATCAAAGGAAGCAGGACAAAGGTAAACAATTATTTGTTCACATTTCACAGTATTGCTATTAATTTTAATTCCTAGAGGCTAGAATCCTAGTGACTAGTGAGAGGTCATTGGGTAAAGATGTCAGACAAGGGTGACTATCCTGAGATTGAGTATCCTCAGTCTACTACTGCTAAAGGGATTCAGATATCAGGGGAGGTTGAGACTCAAACTTCTCACCGTGCTCAGGGCAGTGAAGAGATTGGAAAGCTAGACAAGGGTAAGACTCCTCGGGGCAGTGAAGGGTCTGGGAGGCCATCAAAATGCCCAAAACTTAAAGATACTACCATAAAGGCTTTCTTTGGAGTTGGCAATGTTTTTGCTCCATCAACATCTACAATTGCGAGTGCAAAAGCCATTCACAGTAGCTCACCAGTACCAGTACCACAAGCTAGGGTTGTCATTGAGTTAAATAAAAATCAAAATGCATCAAATGAGGATAACAATGGTGGCACGAGAGAAGATGTTATAAGGGATACGCAGAACAAGTTGGAAGAAAATGCTAGCAATGAAGATAATAATAATGTTGGTAGGAAGAAAAGAAAAAGGGAAGTAAAAATGGGGTGGGAGTGGGAAATGACAAGAAATTTTAAGGTTGATTGGGTAGAAAAGTATTGGTTCATTGAACCAGTCCTAAGCAATGATGAACAACCAATAGAATGCAGGTGTAAGATTTGCACCTGGAAACTTAAAAGAGAGAAGAAGTTGCAGCTAAAGCTTGACACTATAGAAAAGTATATTGGTAAGGTTTATGAAAAATAGACCATAGACGGACAAGAAATATCAATAGCGAGATGGAAATCAAAGGAAAAATGTCTTCATGTTAAGTATGCCATAGAATATGAAGAGCATAACAAGAGAATGGTAGTAATTGCTAGTAGTGAAAATCCAATCAAGGTTGAGTTTAAACATGCAACCAATGAAGCAAACCTGGCAAAGACCATTCATATGAGTGTTGTTTTTCATATTATGTCCAGAGGGTGTCCTATGAGAGACTTCTCAGAATATGGTAATTTATTATCTTTTTTGAAAGTTCCTCACTATCCCATGTCACATTGGTCAACAAACGTTGGATGGGAAATGGCAAACTGTCTTTCTGAGGTGGAAAAGCAAAATTTACAAGAGAAAGTAAAATAGTCCAGATTCATTTCATTATCCATAGATGAAGTTACTATAGTAGATAACACTACTTGGGTTTGTATGCATGTGTATACAGTAAAAGAACATGTCCACCAAGCTCATCTACTTTGCATTCATAAAATGAGGGGCAATTCAACAGCAGAAAACTTATATTTTGAAGTGAAGAATGCTTTGAATGAAGTTGCTGGTATGGATGATTTGAAAATTGGAAAGAAGTTAGTGTGTGTTGGAGCTGATGGAGCTACAGTAATGCAAGGCCAAAGGAATGGTCTCTGTGCAAGATTACAAACTAGTATTGCACATTACATGCTTGGCATACATTGCATGACCCATCGAATGAATTTAGCATATAAAATTGTAAGCAATTTTCCTATAGTGTCAAAAGTTGAAGATCTAGTTCGCGACATATACTCTTACTTCTACAGAAGTCCTAAACATTTTGCAGAATTTAAGATTTTCTCAGAGGGAGTAACACCAGGAAATAAGCTTCTCAAGGATGTTGAGACTAGATGGATCTCTTTGCATGGACCAGTAGAAAAAGTTCTAATAGAATATCAATCCTTGATCGGAGTAATATATGAGCAATGCCTCACAGTAGACAAAGCTCCTAATTTGTTACATAAGTTAAGTGATATATAGACTCTATTAACTTTAGCCAGTCTTCTCCCCATGCTGGATTTAATGAACAAGCTTGTTAAGAAAGCCCAAGATAGGACTATGTATATCCACGAGTACTCAGATTTACGTAGAATGACATGCCTTTCCCTGGATAATTTATACTCAGATATGATAACACTTCAAAGCCCAAATTTTTTTAGATGGCAAATAATTACAGATTTGAATCATGCTGAGAAATTTTTACAATTCAATGCAAAAAATGATTTATGTGTGTTTGTGAAAGGATATGAAATACCAATGCACCAATCTAAGATGGGCAAGCGAGGGAGACTACTTCCTGTTAAAAGGGCTGATTTTGACATGTTTGTTAAATCTGTTAGTGAGAATTTGAAGTCAATTTTCAACCAACTTTCAAGTGAGATTCATGAAAGATTCCCTAGAGAAGAAATTCTTGAGGCCATGGGTTGTGTGTTTCCTCATTTTTGGAAAACATCGGAGATAGACAACTTGATGCTCATATGTTTCATAAAAAAATTAATGAATTGATCAGAGAGTTTTCAAAACATGCAAATTGCAATGGACAACCAATTGATGGAATTATAGATTCAGCTAATCTTAAAAAACAATGTAGACAATTTGCATCATGTATGAAATTGTAGTTAAAAAACTTGGAGAATTCATTTCAACCTAGTGCAATAACCAGGCTTTGGAAAAGGATAGAGTAGAGTGAAGTACTGCGTGATTCAATATCAGAATATTTCAAACTTGCTGATTTATGTCAAACAATGATATTGGGGTTGGTGGAAGATGAAAGAGTTTTCAGTGCTTGAGGTTGTTTGTAACTCAGTACAATGTTACAAACTTTCCTTATGATAGGACATTGGCAATTTGGAATTCCCTACGTGAAAGATGAGGGCTTTTGAACACTAGTTCAAAACATGGTGGTTCAGAGACAAATGATGGATCTTGGTCCCAAAATCAGAATGAAGATGAATAATTTTTTGATTTTGAATACCCAACTCAGAATGAAGAAGACTCTCTTGCTAGTAGTAGTAGTCAATTTCAGGAGCTAGATTCCATGTGGGATATAGAAGAGGGCGAGGAAGACTGTTCACTGACACTAAGTGAAGAGTGAAGTGATTTAGAATTAGCATTCAGTTAATAGGTATTTATAATTTTATACACTGTATACTCATTACTGTACTTGTTGGATAAATTGATAATGGAATTGGACTTGATTCTGAATATTTATTAATTTATTGACAATTTATTAATTGACTCATATTCAGCTACAAGCCTACGACTACAAGTAATAAGTATTGTTCATGATTTTGTAATTTGAATTTGAATTTTTGTAATTTCAATTTTGATTTTTGTAATTTGTAATTTGAAATTTTGAATTCATGATTTTTGTAATGTAGATTGTAGAATGTCCCTCTTTGTCTACAATAGTTGGGATATATATGATTTTTGTAATTGTAGAATGTTCAAGAAATTTATAATTTGATATAACCTTGCGAAGTCCCGCACAAAACCTTTCGTAACCTCTCAGTTGTTTAATCTTATAACTAATTAACCTTTTCAAAGTTATGCCTTTTTGCCAGATGCTTCATTGCAGCTTCATAACCGCCAACACTAATGGCCAACAAACCCTCACGAAGCTCCGTAAACCAACTGTTCCTGACAAAGTGTTCTGAAGTTACGCACATCGTTAGTTGGGAGTCCTTCGAAAGTTTAGAACCCATTAGCATCCTAACCACTTAACTGTGGAGAAGTTACGAAACAACCTAGCATTACTTCAGAACATTGTTGGTGGTCTGTTAGTAACACACACATGCTTAAAGGTTCTTTTAAGTGACTTGAAATTTTGAAAAAGTAATGACGAAATAGAACCGATCCGAGCCTTTCTAGGTTTTAATGGATTTTTAGAGCATATCTTAGCCTAGCACTTAGGGTTTTAACATTTTGATCAAAATTTAGGCCTTCGGGAGGAAAATTACAGGAAATTCTCAAAATAATTGTGAAAACTGAAAATGCTACCAACATGGTCAATTTATTATTTGTCAATTACCTAATTTCCTAATACTAAGCATTTACTTAATTAGAATTGAGATTCTTGACATTAGCCAATGAGCTCTTTACAAAATTACACAGGCACAATGAAAGAAAAATTGAAAATTACAAAATATCCATGTATTGTACTATTAAATTTAACTTCAAAATTTCAAATTCAAGAATCAATGATCATAGTACTAGTAACCAGACTCAGAGGTGAGAGGACAGAGACTTGAAGTCTTAGACTTCTATGATCTATCAGAAAATTACAAAATATCCTTGTATATTTGTATTACCTAAAACTTCCTTCAAATTTATACATCAATGTTAATGATCAATGAATACGATCAATGATCAGAAAATAAAAACTAACATTGGCATTTGGCAAATTAAACAAATTTGGAAATAATTATTAGAGTGACAGTTGGCAGCTTGGATTCTTCAGAATCAGTCTTGATTTGCACCAAAGGTGTATCCACAGCAGGTGAACTGCAAACATAAGATACCCTATTTGAATTAATTGACCTCCCTCTATTGGATCTTCATCTAATACCAAAACTGTCTCAACTACTTCCATCATCCATGTCAATGTGGCAAGACTAAGGCTTGAATCTTTGCAATGTTTTCCCACACCACAATGTCCCTCTTTGATGGCCAAGTTACCTCTCTAACTGTCTCCAAGTCTTCAAGGCATTTGTTCCACTTGGCATCCATTATGGCTCGAGATTTAGTAGAAAACTTATTCACGTCAATCTCCTGCTTGTACAATTCATCCACAACTTCATAAAAAGTTGAAATGTCAGCATCACCAACAAAATAAGAAGCCACCTTGCTACATTCCATAATTTGGTTGAAAGAATCAGCCCACTCCTGGCATTCCTTCAAGTGTCCCTCTTTGTCCACAATAGCAGGGATATATCCTTCAGACTCTTCAACAAAAACCTTAAGCTTTGCCTGAACATTTTGTAACTTGCTAGTGAAAAATGCATACAAATCCTTTACTAATAACACCATTTCCTTAACATCAATTATTTTGTCAGGTAACTCCATTTTTTTCCCCATTAGTAAAACTAACCTATCAAAGAATTGCAAGTATGAGCCCCAAGTATTAAATAATGGGGTTACTATAGACAAGGCATTAGAACATTGATATTTTGTCCCCTGCAAAGAAATGAAAGTACTATGAAGGATTTGAGACTTCCCTTTAAAATATTTACTCTGTGCAATAACACCTTTTTCAAAGTCTCCTTTTCAGCAATTCCAGTATCAGTAGGCTCAGGCTGATCAATGTCCATTATTATCTTTTATGTTGCAAGTTTTGGAGCTAAGCCCCCCTCATGCTGAATTTGTACCCCTGCATCACAGACATCTGTAAATGCCCTGGACTGATTTTTTAGAGTATTTATTTCATCTTTTAGCTCCTTCATAGTCTTATCCAACAAATAATTCTTCTTCAGTTCCTCTTCAAACTTTTTTCTAGATGCCACATAATCTCTGAATGTCCTGGCTAGCCTATTCTCCAAGTCCTCAACCACTTCTTTATTCATGGAGGATGCATGATGTAGGAGATTTTCTATCTCTAATCCTATAGTGTCCTGCAACCTCCATATTAATTGGCTACCCTGTGCGGTGTCTTGGATGTCAACCAATTTGGGCTTACTAGATTCTGGGGCCACACACCATACTGCTAGTGTCTTAGTGTCCATATTGAATCCAAAACCCCTCGTGAGTCCATCAGGGCCAAAAGCTTCATAAGCTACAACTTTATCTTGCCTCTTGATTTGGTCAATTAGGAATGAGGACTCCAAGTCCCATCTAGGGAATAGCAACATGCCAATTCTCTTTAGAAGATCTCTTGCCTCCTCCACACTTAATGTTTCACTGTTGGGATCATTGTCCTGTAATTTTTCAATCATTTGAATAGTTTTTTCTTGTGATTCCCTTGGTTTCAAAGATAGTGTTAATTCATTCTGCTTACTCTAAAGAGAAAACTTTTAAACTCATCGGACTTGATAAATTCATCATCATCTATAAACTCTTTAGCTTGGATGACCCTGTCATCCAATCTAGCTACACCCAATTCTAACTCATCTACGACCTTTTCTCCCTCATCTGCCATTGATGTCAAAAAATGTTGTCTTAAGTCAGCAAAGTAATGGCTATTACCTGGTAGGATTTGTAGTGCCTTTTGCCTTGCCTTTTGTGGTACATTCATCAAATTTTATTTCTTTGATGGCCCTTGCTTAGATGTGGATGGCTCAGCTTGTTCTATTTCTCTCATAAACTCCACATCAAGTTCAACTTCTTTAGGGTTTATTCTGTCCTCCTCCTTCTCCTTAGGAATGTCTGGTAATTTAGACATAATATCTTCATAATTATCTATACACATTTCAATTTTCTTAATGTATTTGAGATCAGGAAAGAAACCGGGGAAGGTAGGGTCTGCCTTTTTCAATTGTTCCTCTACCCTTACAATATTTTCCCATTTACAGGTTCTCTCTTCATAGGTAACTTTGCTAAAAACATTTCTAATAACATACTCCTCTGTCATAGGCTGATTTAGAGCCAAATTGTGATTCCTCATTTCTCTCAATACTCCTCTAACAAAGTCTTCAGGGTCATACATCCTTGCTTTACCAAAGGGCAATCTGAATTGTCTGAGGAATTCATGGATTTGGTCCACAACATCTTTACCTATAGAGAAATCCCCTATTTGGAATCTCCTTGCCAGAAAGGTTCCCTTATGTGTTTTAGGGCCTAAGTGCTCTCTATCCATCATGATAAGTTGCCACAAGAATTCTACTATTGCCAATCTTTCTGGGACAAATTTTGGCAGTATGTGTGGAGGTTGAGGAAAAGCATACACTCTTATAACAGTAAAATTCTCAAAAAAAACATATCACCCCAATTGTGCTTGATGTCATTGTCAATATTAAATGCTACGGGTCTAAGCAATTTTCTAACAAGTAAAGGAAATCTATCCCTCACAATACCTAACATGTTCATTACTGGATCCACAAAATAACTATAAAAAACAATGGAATTAGAGAAATGGTAAGTTCTATGCCATAACCTAGTCCACAGTTGAACTAGAATAGTTCCTCCCTCATTCTCGGTCTCATCGATGAACCCTAGGTTGATGTAGCCAATATTGAAATAGAGGATCAAGTGCATCAGCATGGAGTAGTGATTGAACTTGAAGCTTTTCAAATCAGTCTTCACATTCATCAACTCAGAGTGCATTACATTGATTATGTGCCCCACATAATCAAACTCCTTGTTGGTGTACAGATCCTGAACATCTGTAGCCATGACAAAAATGTCAAGAGTCACTATAGAACCTCCATCTAGTCCAATAACTTTCTGTAGACCATAGATGGTATTCTGGAAATAGGGAAAGAAAAGCTCAATATCAAATGAATTTGCAACCTTCTTCGGTAACAAACCTGCCTCTTTGTTTTCTCTAGGAATATGCCTCCTCATAACCCTTCCATGGTAGTAATTTCTCTATCTATTAAACAGGGCCTCCTCTCCTACTAGGTCAATATCCATGCTCATAGGTCCCTGAAGGTCGAAAGCTTGAGTAAAAGATGCTCTATCTACCATGCAGAGTATAGACTTGTCATGCTTGTGGAAAGCTTGTGTCACTGGATTATATGCTTGAATTAGCACTTTCATGAGGTCTACATCCAAAAATACCTCAGGTACTATCAACTTTCCCAAGTTTCTATCCCATGGGTTTGAAACAGGAAGGCCTCTAATTCTATTGTTATAGAAAAACATGAAGAGCTCATACCCAGTTGTGTTTGGGCATTCAGCATCCTTGCAGAATGCATAAGGGTCCCTCCATTCATAAGTGTTAGTTGATTGCAAATTTGAGGATCCAGGCAATAGTTTCATCCATTCTTCAATGTATATGTTTGGCCTCTTTGTTCTTGAATGCACAATGGCACTCTTTTCCGATACTGCAACAACATCAGGAGATCCTTGTTCTGCCATTCTTTTAAGTACTAAACTCTCTGGTTGCTCTTTGACTCTGGAAATTATGGATGCTCTAAAGTGTGAACTGTATTTAATAACTAACAAGTAACAAGCAACTCACAAGTACAACCAAGCTACTAGCCAACAGGCCACCTAATATATTAAAAATTAAAATCTCAATGTCTCATCAAGCACACATGCATGAAATTAGTAATTACCTTTTTTGGAAAAATGTCACTATCAACTGTCACTTCCACTCTTCCAACATAGATTTGGTGGTGATCCAAGAGCAAATAATTAGCACATTGCCAAAGTGACGCTAACGGTACATCTAAGTTTCTAACCATAGGTCCCTAATACTCTATCTCAACTGTGCTAAATTGCTACTTTCAAATCAGGGGCCTTGGCCCTTAGCCGTTTGAATTTAAAATCTGAAAACTTTGAGACTTGCGAAGTCATGCAACACCTTTTCAAAACTTTGGGACTGTTAAACTAACCAGAAAAATGAAACCTTGAGATGTTATGACACAACCTGGCATGCCGCATGAATGATGACACTTGTACTTCCCACTTTCCATGTGGCATGCAACTTACTCTTTGTCATACCTTCTCTCACTTTTCAACCCCTTACGAAGTTACGCATGAAGTTAGTAGGGACTTCAGAACCCCTAACCATCATAATAAATTAACCGTTGAGAAGTTACAAAATAACTAGGCGTAACTTCAGAACCCCTAACCATCATAATAAATTTGCCATTGAGAAGTTATGAAACAACCATGCGTAACTTTAGAACCCCTAACCATCATAATAAATTAACTGTTGAGAAGTTAGGAAACAACCATGTGTAACTTCAGAACCCCTAACCATCATAATAAATTAATCGTTGAGAAGTTACGAAACAGCGAAGCGTAAATTCAGATTCGATCACCATCATAATAAATTAAATTTTTAAACATTGAGAAGCTACGAAATAGCCAGACATAACTTCAGAATAGATCACCATCATAATAAATTAAAGTTTTAAATGTTGAGAAGCTACGAAACAGCTAGGTGTAACTTCAGAACCGATCACCATCATAATAAATTAAAGTTTTAAACATTGAGAAGCTATGAAACAGCTAGGAGTAACTTTGGAACTGATCACCATCATAAAAAATTAACCATTGAGAAGTTACAAAATAGACAGGTGTAACTTCAGAATAGATCACCATCATATTAAATTAAACGTTGAGAAGTTACGAAATAGCCTGGTGTAACTTCAGAACCGATCACCATCATAATAAATTAACCGTTGAGAAGTTACGAAACAACCAAGCGTAACTTCGGAACAGATCACCATCATATTAAATTAAATGTTGAGAAGTTACAAAACAACCAGGCTCAACTTCAGAGCTTGGAGTGGGTTCCAATTTATTTAGTACTCTGATTTAGCTTTCTGATTTACTAATTACAATTTACATATTTTTCAATTTATAAATAATAAAACTATTGTTTAATTTCATAATTCACGTAACGTGTTACTGTATTAGAATTTAGTGTATTGACTATTGAAATTTAAAGTATTAGAAAATAACGGCAACGTGTATTACGTAAAACTAAAAACAATAACACTATTTGAAAAAGAGTCTTCTGACTTCTCAATGTTTCATTTGTATACAATATTACAAATTTACAGACTACAGTATTACTATTTAATTCAAAAACTGGTATACAATATATTATATACATAATACTGGTAACTTAAATTGATTCACTGATTCACAATTTCACTCAACGGCTATGGACCAAGCATTTTCAAAACCAAAATGAAAACTACATTCAATTATTTCATATTTACAAATTACAACTTACAAGTAACAAAAATTTTCGTAAGATCCACAAAGAAAAAAAGATTAGTCGATGCGCAAACCAGCAAATAATAGGATCATCTGATTCATCTCCTCTTGGAATGCTTCCTGGTCGAAGCCATGATCATAAAAAATGGCATGCATCTCCACCTTGTCATGTTCTACTTCAAGTTTGAACATGTCACTCATGTAACCGACGTAACTGGTAGCATGATGATGATCCCTTGCTGCAGACATTAGATGACTGAGGACATCCTGTTGAATCTCCTCCTCCATATCCAAATTTGGTTGGATAACAGGTTCTGGGTTCTCATTTGATGATCCCTCAACTACTGGAAGACCCATTCTATAAAAGCGCCCAGAAAATACAAATAATCACCAACTTGTCATCCAAATTTAGAAATTTAGAAAGCTCCTATGCTCTGCAATTCCACTACCGAGGAGTATATAAAGAAAATAATCACCAACTTGCTAGCCACAATAAATTTTGAAGGAATGTTTCACATCAGGTGGCTTGCTTGGGAAAAGGAAATTAATGAATATCGGTAAAGAAAAATTGTAGACATTACAATGTCATGCGTAACTTGGCTCCGAAGTCGAAAAGAAGAATAATAAATGTTAATGAATCACAACTCATATCTCGTAAAATTATCCTTTTTAATGTTTAATCAAAATCTTGGCCTGGATTTATGTACCATTCAAGTTACGCAAACTACCAGCGTTGCCTCGAAACCACCATATCCTAGTTGCGATTTTAAATTTTGAACTGACAACTTGGTAGCCGCATTAAATTTTTGTGTAATGTGACTTGGCTCCGAAAAGAAAGATAATGAATGTTTATGATTCATAGCTAAGATTTTGTACAAATTAACCTTTTTTTACATCTAATCAAAATCTTGTCATCGTTAAGTCTCATTAATTGTACTTCAGTGTTCAATGTCATTGCAACTTTGTGACTAAGTTATGCAGATTGCCAACGTGGCCTCGGAACCCCCATATCTTACCTACGATCATAACTTCTGAAGTCACGTACACTGTCAACCTGTCCTTTGCGTATCTTCGTGGCCTTCAACTACAACCTGCCAGCATAACCACTGAAGTCATGCACGCCATCAACCTGACCATTGCGTATCTTTGTAACTGTCAGCATCAACCCTCCTTTTAGCTTGCCAAAACTATGCACATTGTTACCAGTCACCACAACTATTTGCCAATTTATATTTTTTATAATATAAATACTCTTTTATATTCACCAATTTATATTTTTTATAATATAAATACTATTTTATATTCACCAATGTATATTTTTTATAATATAAATACTATTTTATATTCACCAATTTATATTTTTGTAGTTATGAAACAAAAACACAATTTGCCAAGATAGTCCCACCTAGTTTCAGGGAGCATGAATGATTTGCCAATTGAGATTATTTTTTTTCTTTGAAAAGAAAATAATTTCGGCAAAATTTTTTTTTTCCCTTCTAACTTTCGCCACTTTTTTACACCTTTCTTAAAGGGGGGGTTTCTTAAAGATTACCTTGATTGAGTTGCAAGGGATTGCGGATTGTAATAGGGAGAAATTATTGGATAATAAGATTGGAATATCTGTTTGGTGGACGTAGCCCAAGATTGGGTGAACTACGCTAAATATTTGTGTCTTCTTGTTCTACTTATGTGTGTTTTATTCCTTTGCATTATTGATTATATTTGCATGCAACTGTTAAATTTTTGTTTGCTAATCCTAACAAGTGGTATCAGAGCGGGTTATTTTATAGTTATCCTCTACAAGAAGGTCTCATGGTTGAGTGGGAGTAATGGAAGATGATGGTATGTTGAAGGTTGAGAAGTTTAATGGGTAGAACTTTCAGTTATGAAAAATGCAAATGGAGGGCTATCTGTATCAGAAGGATTTATGATGGTCATTGGGAGGAAATTCCAAGAAGCTAGCAATAATGTCTGATGAGGATTGGGATGTTTTGGATAGGAAGGCACTTGATAGTATTCATTATGCTTGGTACAATAAGTGGAATTTAATGTTACACAAGCAAAGACAACTGAAGAGTTGTTGAAAACCCTAGTGAGGTTATATGAAAAGCCTTCCACTTTGAATAAGGTATTTCTTATGAAGCATTTATTTAATATGAAAATGGTAGAAGGTGGGTTATTTTCTGATCATTTAAATGAGTTTAACACATTTACCAGTCAATTATCTTCTATTAATGTCAATTTTGATGAAGAAATTAAGGTTCTTTTGATTCTATGCTCTTTGCCTAAAAGCTGGAATGACTTGGTAATGGCTATTAGTAACTCCATTTTTGGTTCAAATACCCTAAAATTTGATGATGTTATTGGTGTTATTCTGAGTGAGGAAATTCATAGGAAAAGCTCAGGTAGATGCACAACAGGTAGTGTTTTAAATATAGAAAGCAGAGGAAAATCAAGGGACAAAGGAAACAATTCTTGAAGTCATGGAAATCATGAGGAAAATCAAAGGGAAAGAGGTCTCAATCTAGAGGACCAAATAATTTTTGGTACTATGGTCCAAACTAGGTCATAAGAAGAAAGATTGTTGGTCTCAGAAGAATAAAGAAGAAGACAAACAAGAAGGTAATAAGGAGGCAAATGCGGTAAGTAACAAATTTGAAGAGGATGTTTTACTTCTTTCCCTTGAAAATGTTGATTATTCACAGGTTCTAGATTTAGGGGCATTATTTCATGCTACACCCCATAGAAGTTATATTCTTGAATATGTCCAAGGGGATTTTGGGCTAGTGTATTTGGGAGATAATGAACCTTGTCAGATTGTTGGAAATGGAAGAATTAAGATCAAGTTGCAGAATGAGAATCATTGGCTACTTCAATAGGTAAGGCACATTCCAAGGTTGAGTAGGAATTTAATTTTAGTAGGACATATAGGTGATGAAGGTTTCATAGTTACTTTTAATGACAAAAATTGGAAGGTTTCAATAGGTTCCGTAGTAGTATCAAAAGGTGTGAAGGTAGGCACCTTATATCTTTGTACAGGTCATACTTTTCCTTCTACTTTAATTATTACAAAAAAATGTCAATGTTCAAGAATAGTTATTGCAATTGAGCAGGTGGAAATTGAAAGGGTAGTTGTGGGTTCTAAAATAACACTATGACACAATAGAATTGGGCACATGAGTGAAAAAGGTATGAAATTAATTCATTCAAAGAAATTTTTACGGGGTCTAAATTGTGTCAATATGGATTTCTGTGAAAGTTGTGTATATGTAAAAAAAAGAGAGTTAGTTTTCTAAAAAGTGGGAAGAAAAATAAATATGAGAAATTAGAGCTTGTACATATAGATGTATGGGGATCAGCTCAAGTATCTTCCCTTGGTGGCCCTCTGTATTATGTTACATTCATTGATGATGCAACTAGGAAAGTATGGATTTATTTCGTTAGGTATAAATTTGATGTATTTGAAACTTTTAAAAAATGAAAAAGCTTGGTTGAGAATGAGACCAACAAAGACTAAAATGTGTCAAATCTAATAATGGTGGTGATTATTGCAACAAAGAGTTTGAATATTATTGTTCCTCTAATGGTATTCAAAGGCAGAAAATGGTTCCAAGGACTCCTCAAGAAAATGGAGTGGTTAAACGCATGAATAGAACACCAATGGAGTGTGCAAGGAGTATGAGGTTGCATGTTGGGCTGCCCTTAAACATGTGGGCAAAGGTTGTAAATACTATTGTTCATTTAATCAATATAGGTCCCTCTACTCCTTTGGGTTATGGTATTCCAAAGGAAGCATAGACAGGTAAGAAGGTGAGTTATTATTTTTCTCAAAACCTTTGATTGTGAAGCATTTGCACATATATAATATGAAAATAGAACCAAGTTAGAAGCTAAGTCAAAGAAATGTATAATTTTTGGATATGGGATTGATGAATTTGGCTATAAAATTTGGGATGTTGAAAATCATAAAATTGTAAGAAGCAGGGATGTTATATTCAATGAGAAAGTCTTGTAAAAAGATTAGTTGCAGCAACATGAGAAGAAATAAAATGATTATGTAGCATTGGATGATAATCCAAAAGATGATGTTCTAGTGGTTCCTCATGATCTGCAAAAACAACAACAACAACAAATACCACAAACTCTAGTGAATGTTAGATGGTCAACAAGGCTAAGTAGACCTCCTGGAAGGTTCTCTCCCTCTGTGTATTCTATTTTATTAATAGATGCTAGTGAACTAGAAGGATATGATGAATCTATGTAGGTGGATACAAAGGTTCAGTGAGAGCTTTCCATGGAAGAATAAATGGAATCCTTGTTGAAAAATCAGACTTGGAAAATATGTAAGTTGCTTGTAGGTAAAAAGGCTTTACCAAATAAATAGGTTTATAGGCTAAAAGAGGAGGATGGAGGTAATAAAATATTTAAAGCCAGGTTAGTTGTAAAGGGATTTGCAAAGAAAAAAGGCATTGATTTTGATGAGATCTTTTCTCCAGTTCTAAAAATGACTTCTATACACATTGTTTTAAGTATTGTGGCCATTGAATATTTGCATTTGGAACAACTTGATGTTAAAACCACTTTTCCCCATGGTGATTTGGAAGAAAAATATATATGCAATAGCCACAAGGTTTTGAGGTCAAAGGTAAGGATGACTTAGTGTGTAGATTAAAGAAAAGTTTATATGGCTTGAAACAAGCACCTCAATAATGGTATATTAAATTTGATAGCTTTATGGCTGAGCATGGCTATAGTCGATGTAATTCAAACCATTTTGTTTATTTTAAGAGGTTGGATGATGACATCTACATTATTTTATGTTTATATGTTGATGATATTCTTGTAGCAGGGTCTAACATGGATCACATTAAAGAGTTGAAACAACAGTTAGCACATTATTTTCCTATGAAGGATTTGGGGGTAGCAAAAAAAATCCTTGGTATGAAAATTTGCAAAGATGGGAAGAATAATAAACTGACTCTATCTGAGGTTGATTATGTTGAAAATGTGTTGCAAAGATTTCATATGGAGAATGCAAAAGTTGTCAGCGCACCTTTGTCAAGTCTTTTGAAATTGACTAAGGAGATGTATCCAAAGATACAAGAGGAGGAAGACAAAATGTCAAGGTACCATATGCCCCAGTTGTAGGTAGTTTGATGTATGCCATAGTATATGAATCATCTTTGAGTTGAGCATTGGAATGAAATAAAATGGATTCTCGAATATTTGAGAGGTACATCCAATAACTTTTTATGTTTTGGGGGCTCTAATATTGATTTAAAAGGCTATGTTGACTCAGATCTAATAGAGGATTTATATAATAGGTGGAGTACCATTGTAGTACCCCTCCAATAGTCTACTTTTATATATTTGATGATGATTTAAATGTTAGGAAAACATAGATGTTTATGGTTTCACTGACCCCATACTTGCATGTGTATGGTTGATGTGTTTATTTTATATTTTTGTTTGACATGCCTGATGTGGTTGAGGGACGAAGTCATAGTTACTTGCTTGTGAGATCCACATGATCGGCTGATCCCCGCCATTGTCTGTTATATATTTATATATGTATGTACATGCGGGTTTTGTATGCAGGTTTGCAGGTACTGGGCATCGACTTCCTTGAATTGTCAAGATGAGCGTGCCCTATTGCAATATCTCAAATGGTAAGAGAGGGGAGATAACACAGTTTCAAATCCTAAACTAAGCCATATTATTATCCTGAAATAGTGGACAAGATTCTGTTATTCCTACCCTTTTTACACTCATCCAGTTGACATGAGTTTATAACCATGTTCTTGCGTATGAATGTGGGTCCTTAGGTCCTTGTGATGCTTTTGATTTTGGTGATTGGTGTGTTTTCTATTTTTTTTAGATTATTTAATTTGATTAAATTGTGTAAGTTTAATTAATTGATCTTTGCTATTTTTAGCCTTGAGAGATTATTTGATTTAAATGAAGATTAATTAAATGCAATTGTTAAGTTAGTTTATTATGGGGTAGAAGTATTAATTAATAAGAATTAATTAAATATCTTCACCTTAGAATTATTTATTGCAAATCTAATCTTTGATCAATTGTAATGTATTTATTAATTTAAGATTAATTGAGCATGTGGGAATTATTTTAGAGTAAATGTTTTATTTTTATTTTTATTGAATGCATTAAAGTTGCAGAATCGAAATTGAGTAAATTTTAATTAATGGTATTAGTTAATTTTGGTTAGGTGTTCTCAACAAAAGGCAAAGTAAAAATAGATTTGAGTTCAACTGAAATTGAACTGCAAATCAAAGTCTAAATTCATGCAAGCTTTTTGGAGAGTGGAGTTTTCGAACCCTAGCATGTGGAATGAGAATTCCTACATGTAGGAGATTTGGCCACAATTCGGGGGAGACAGCTGTGTGATGATGGATATCACTTCATGAAATTAAGATTCAATAACATCAATTTAAAGAACATACAATGCAAATCTAATTTAAAATGAAACTATAATCTAGAACATCTCATGGTTCTCTAGAAAGAAGTGGTAAATGAAGCTCTCAGCTTAAATCCTCACTAGTGACACTTCTAAAATGAGAAATTATGCTGCTATTATGCTTTTACAATGCTTCTATGATGATTCCATGCTTAATCTAGCTCAAATTGACAAACTACAATGATAATTGCTCTAAAATGCTCAAATTGCTCTTAGAATGCTATTCAAATGCCTATAATAACAATGCTTTTGCAAATGAAATTCCAAGATGGAAATGCTCTCCAAAATGCCTCATATTTATAGTAAATGTCCAAGGGTAGGGGGTGGAGTGAAGTAATCATGGTTATCCCTTGGTTGAGTCAAAAACTTTGCTTTGTTCATAAATGGGGGGACAAGCCTTTAAATGGTTTCAAATCTTTGGACAATTTAAATGTTTGAGTGATTTATGTCTTTTTGTCCTCAATTTTCATTGGTTAATGACTTTGTTGAAATAAATTAGGAATATTTAATTCAATTAATTAATTAAATTTAGCCATGTAAGGGTAATAGGTTTATTTTGATTTTTGATTAAAACAACTATACAATTAATTGATTAAAATCAATTATATATTGTTTTTGGCCCCTTTAAGCTTTGATTTAATTATTTAATATCATTATTTAATTTCTCCTTTGCTTTAATTGATTTTGTCTCTCTTTATTTAATTATGTCCATTTTTACTTGTTTTAATCCCTTTAATGCATTTTATTGATTTTTGAGCCATTTAAAAGCACTTGTCCAATTTTGTGTGTCTACAAAGCTTTGGAGGATTTTGGGCAAAGATTGGATTTTGGGAGGAATTATCTCGGAAGCTTGGATATTTTTCTTCATTCTAGTCATTGTCAAATCTGTATAATCTAGGATGGAGGTAGGTTTTGATTGTATTATTATTATTATTATAGTGCTTCGAATCTCTATAGGAATTGTAGAGTGTGTCTTCTTCGTGCCTGCTAAATCTGTAGATTTGAGAAGCGTTGCATTGTTATTACCTGTTGGATGTTTAGAGAAAGAGAATTAGCATGCAATTCATTTGGTAAATTGAATTTATCTATCTGTTATTATAGATCTGAAGGTTTGTGAAATCTCTAGAAGAATAATTGAAAACCCAGATGGATTAGGGATTTGATCTTTATAGATGATTAGTAGAATTAAATTTAAGTTGAGAGAATATTGTGTTTGTGGAAAATATATTTATATATATATTATATGGGCTGCAAAAAGATAATTACCGGTTTAATTTCTAAGGAATTAAACTAGGTTAGAATTTATAAAACTGACTTTGATATATATATATATATATATATATATATATATATATATATATATATATATATATATATATATATATATATATATATATATATATATATATAAAATCAAATATGAGTTATTTGATAAATATATATTAAAAAGGCAATTTAAAAAAAAAAATTATTAAAAGAAAAATTTGTTGAAAGGTTTGGAGGGGGTATTAATTCCCCCCAAACCTCCTCACGACATCCCATGGAAAGGTTGCCATGTGACAGTACCCGAGGGTACTGTCACATGACAATCTCCCTTGGGGGGGGCTACCGTGCGACAGTACCCAAGGGTACTGTCGCACGGTACAGTGAGTCCCCAATACCCTTTATAAATTGTATTAATTTTTTTTAATATATATTTTATTTAACTTTTAACTTTTGTAATAAAATTTTAATATTTATTTTTAATATTTATTAATTCAATTTTAAAATGTTATTTTTAAACTTTAAGTTTTGTTTTATTTTAAACTTAATTAAGTTTTATTTGCTTTTCTAAAATAAGAGAATTTATATTGTTTTATGTGAAGATTATTTTGAATTAAATGTATTGAAATTTAATTTAATTGGTATATTTGTAAGATGTTTTTAAAAAAAAAATCCTTGGTATTGGATTAATTATATGAATAGAATTTAGGAAACTTTTATGATAAGAGCTAATTTAATTTATAAAAATTGGGTGATTTGTTTAGTAAACTTTGCATGTGCATTTATTGAAATAGGTTCATATTTTTTATTTAATTATAAAATGTTAGTGAGATAATGTATTTTAATTACGACTTAGTGTACATCTGTATGGGTAATTGGACGTTGATGTCCTCTTTTGCATGTTTATTAGTCTTAGTGTTTAAAAGACTTATTTGGTTTAAATGAATAATTTTGTGTTCAAGTTTCAATGAGGGTGTTTGGCCATGCAAGTTTTTGCTATGTGAATATGACTAATTAGATTAGTAAAGCTTTTGATAATGAGATTTTGTTTTAGATCTAATGTGGGTATCAGGGACAACTTTAAGAAACCCCCTTTTATGAAAAAGTGTAAAATCCTAGAGAATCGTACATTATTTTAGGGGGGAATTTGTTTTAATGCAGGTGAATTTTTTTTTCAAATCCATGATTTTTCATAGTTTGTATTGGCAATTTTTTCCCTGCTAAATGAAAATTTCATAAATTGTTGGCGAATAATTTTCTTTTGAAGTAAAAAATAATAATATATGAGGCAAATGATTTTCTTTTGAAGGGTAAAAAAAAAAATTGTATTAGTGAATTTTATGTACCATTTGAAAATTTATTTATTTTATTGGCTAATCGTTCCTTAATTATGGCAAAAAAAATATTTTATTGCGATTTTCAAATGATGGGACATAACACAGACACTTAGCCTAACCTAACAATGTTATAATACCTTATGCTAAAATACCTAACATACATACATTATTTTATAATGTTAAATGTATTATTTGAGACCGTCCGATGATCCAAGATCAATGGCTGAAGTTTAATTTCGGCCCCAATTTCTTGAAGGAAACAGAGTTGTGGAGGAAGTCACTGGAATGTTGACATGTATCAAATAAGGGTTACTTGTCTGCATACTACAGTGTACACATGTTGGTATCGATAATCATAGTTCTATTACTATAGTGCAACTTGTAACCTCTTAACTTGGTAAGCAATAAATGCCTTGTCAGTGACAAGCGACATTCTTTAACTTGTCATGCAGAGTAGACACACACCACTTCCAAATTCGTACAGACGCTATAATCGATATCTAACATTTTTTTGCATTTATGGGAAAGATTTACTGCCAAATATGAAAGATTAAGTCCAAAATTTTAATTTCTCACATGCATGCATTTAGGGGAAAGATTTAGAGGCATGTTAAGGACAATGGATTTAATACCATTAAAGATAGAATAATTTATTGCTAAGTAACGATCAAGGATTCAAGGGCTATTTATAGACAATCTAGCTTCATTATTCATCGATTCGTCTTTGGCCTTTGCTAGATAATTTGTTTGTTTAGGGTCTACAGTCTGCACTCTACAAATAATTTGTTTTTAAGTTTTCTGAAGTTTTACTATTTTAGATGGACACTCCGATTAGGCTTATATGCACATCTGAGGAGGCCCAGAAGGCCTTTCTGGGCTCCTTTTCTGATGAAGCCTTAGAATCTATTTGTAAGGAGGGTGGGCCTTTCGTAATAGGGGCTGTGAAAATGGTGTTGGGCTGAGAGTTTCTGACCAATGAATATAGGCACTGGGTCAACACAGACTTTATGTCCCATTTTTTGGCATCTCTTCTCGACCTCAGAGGAGAGAAGGTGAACATGTTGTTATCTCTATTGAGCATTCAATGTTGTCATTAGTTTCAAAGGTTATCAAAGATATCGGTTAGTCACTTACATTGAACAAATCAGTTACTAGGAGCAAGATACACTAGTCGGTAAAGCTTACACACCGAGCACTACAGAGTTTACCGACAGATAGTAAACACCGAGCAGTTTATATAGTGTTTATCGAGGATCGCAAAAAATGGCATAGTAATCTAAAATGACACATTCTTCTATGCAAACGGTTACAACAAATCAGAAAACATTTCACCAAGATCGAGGAATATTTATTGTTATGATATTCATTAAATGCAATGTATATCTTTTGTAATAGTCTGATCTAGGTCATTTTTGTACACCGTAGATCTTAGGGTTATGATGAAATTGTGTAACCTATTTTGTTAAAGCGGCAAAAGCAGATCGCTATATAAATGTTGTGTGATGAAGATAATCACCTTCATGATTAAGATTTAATTAGCAACAATTCTAAATTAAATACAATGCAAATCTATTTAAAAATGAAACTAAGATCTATAGCATCTCATGGCTCTCTAGAAAGATGTGGTAAGTGAAGCTCTCAGCTCAAATATCCACTAGTGACACTTCTAAAATGAGAATGTATGCTATTCTATGCTTCTACAATTCTTCTATGATGATGATTCTAGCTCAAATTGACAAAAGTATAATGCAAATGCTCTAAATGCTCTTAATTTCTCTTAGAATGCTCTTCAATTGCCTATAGTAACAATGATTTGCAAATGAATTTCTAAGATATCAATTGCTCTCAAAATGCCTCTTACTTATAGTAAAATCCCAAGGGTAGGGGGTAGAGTGAAGTAATCATGATTAACCCTTGGTTGAGTCAAATACTTTTCTTTGTTCTTAAATGGCGGGACAATTTAAATGTTTGTCTCAAAGCTTTGGACAAAAGGACAAGATTGAGTGGTTGAGATTGAAACTTTAAAATGAGTGATTGAGATTCATCCTTTTTTGAGTGATTTATGTCTTTTTGTCTTCAATTCTCATTGGTTGCTCAACTTTGTTGAAAGATATTAGGAATTATTAAATTCAATTAATTAATTAAATTTAGCCATGTAAGGGTAATAGGTTTATTTTGATTTTTGATTTAAACAATTATACAATTAATTGATTAAAATCAATTATGTAGTGCTTTTCACCCCTTTAAGCTTTGATTTAATTATTTAACCTCATTATTTGATTTTTCCTTTGCTTTAATTGATTTTGTCCAACTTTATTTAATTATGTCCATTTTAATTGATTTTAAGCCATTTTATTGATTTTTGCAATTTAAAAGCACTTGTCCATTTTTGCGTGTCTACAAATGCCCCTCTTTGAATTGATGTACGAAGAACATTGATTCAAAGATTCTTTTAATCCTATTCGCTTTTAGGTCCTGATTGCTGATCCACTGATATGCCTCTGATTTGCTGATTGATATGCTACCTGATATGATATGATAAACTGATATGCCACTGATAAAATGATACCAAAAATTTTGTTGCCCCACTAATTCTATTGATGTTTGATTTGATACTCTACTGCCCCCTCAGAAATTAAAACATATTGATTGCTTGATTTGAAAAATTTGTTGATGTTGATTCAATATGTTTTCATTTCTAAAAAATCTTGATGATATGCCATGATTTAAGAATATGCCCCGGTTCATTTGATAGGCCAATATATAGGTCTAAGCCATTTTTCACCTCCAAAATTAGGTCAAAATAGCTTAAATAGGTTGAAAAACCTTGATTTACTATTCATTTGCACTTTTGACTTTGGTATTTTTGCTCTGGTCCCGTGGTGATTTTCGAGATGGTTGTCCCTATTCGAGAGAATCAGTTCGAGAGGTGTCAGTGATATGCAAGGCCACCTAACTATGGACCTCTAGTGAGTTATTTCAAACTCCCTCTTTGCATTTATTGCTCATTTATTAGCATTTATTGCAATTTTTCATTTCATCGTTGCCTTGAATATGAAAATTCACACCTAGGAATATTTCATTGTCCCCTAGACCTTTTCACTATCGCATCTATGCTTTTTACTCACGCCTTTGCGTAGTAAACTATCACCTAAGAAACTTTCATTCTCGCCTAAGAATAGAATATTCACGCGTAGAGTTAGGGCAAAAATGCCAATTTTAACATATTTTACCGTGTAGGAAACCCTAGCAATTTATTGTCGCCTAGGCCGGATTTCATTATCACCTAGCATGATTCAATGTCGCTTGACATGAGAATTATTGCGTAACACCTGCAAAGTGTCGCGTAACATCCTTTTGGTACCACTTAAGAGAAATGTCACTTGGTATGATTTAAATCACACCTACAGACTTTTGAAAAATTTGGCACTTGTACTTGATTTGTTCTGATGAAAAATTTGATAACTTCAGATGATAGATTCAAATGATTAGATTAGGTCTGTTGCATTCAACAAAACAATTGATTAGTATATCAGGATAGTGGTACCAATGAATGTGATTTTTCAATCCGATTAGGATAGAATATTGATAAATCAATCAGTGTGAAAACCGATATGATTTGATATTGCTGCTTCGTTCTCAGGATATAGAGACACGAACAAATGGTACTGGGTGTGATTGCTTGATACTTTTGATAGAATTGATTCATTTGAGATAATTCCTTGATATGGTATACTGATATGATTCCTTTGCTTTGCCAACAGGAAAACTTTGCTACTCTGCACACCTGGTCAGTTGCATCTTGGGTCATTGATTTGGGTCAAGCACTTATGGATGCTAATTAAGTTTCATGTGATCAAGTTGTGTGGATTGAGGTTCCTCCTTGACCTTCCATGGTTCCAATTGAACCATGGTTTGTTGACTACAATGGTAGAGAGATGGCACTCCGACCACAATACATTCCATTTGCCTTTTGGAGAGATGACTATCACGCTTGAGGATGTGTATAGATTGCTACGTATCCCATGAAGAGGTGAGTTAGTTTATTATGATTCGATATATGATTCTGTTGTCTACCGATGAGTGTTCGGGGACAACTCTATTGATGATGACACTATCACCTGGCCTCAGTTTGCTTCATTTCCTACATTGCTAGTGGTACTTGGTGCACTGATCGATGGTTTGCTTCTTCCCGACTGGTGAGGTCATGGTTTTTCTATCGAATGGGGTAGGATTCTAGAGGATTTTCTTGCTCATCCTCGATGCTTTGACTGGGGTTCATGCATTCTTGTACATATCTATCATGATTTGCATGAGGTAGTCTATAAATAGAGTGCTTCCTTGTCGATCGGTGCAACCATTCTCCAGTTGTGGATATGGGAGCATCTTCCCATTACTAGGACTATTTCTGATAGGGTTTGACAATGTGGTTTTCCATATGCTTTCTTATATAGCGGTATGGTTGTTCAGCACCATCTAGGTCATCTTGATTACTGGCGGCATCAGATTGATGATCTCGATCAGGTTTAGTGGCGACTGTACATTGGTTGTGAGCTCTGGAGAGAGGATGATGATGAGTTACCTTACATGTTTTCTCCTCATTGGATGATTGGTTTTACAACTACTACTATTGAGCACTTCTACTTTGGTAGAGTTTCTAGATAGTATGGTCAGATATAGGATATGCCTTAGGGTGCAGCACTATATGCTTACGTACAGGCAGCGAGATCTATGTGGGGTCCTCTTATTGATTACCAGTTCACATTGGATTAGATTGCTGGTATGGCTTACTGCCGATGGGAGATGCTTCTTGGTATGGTATATGCAAGTATGTCTCGTGAGTATGCAGATTGGTGGGATCATAATAGGTTTTCTCATTTCACTGATCCAGCAGAGCCTATCCTCGAGTGGGGTGATGGTGGCAGTGGTGATGGAGGTGGTGGTGGTAGATGGCGGAGATGGTTAGACAAAGAGATCCTCCAGTTATTGGTTGAGTATGGGTGAGAGGTGGTCATGTGAGGGATATAGATCAAGCTAGAGGATAGGATGATGTAGTTGATGTATGTCCTAGAGAAGCAGATAGACAACATAGAGCTCATAGACAACAGAGACAAGAGAGAAAGGCTCAGGTTGATGCTGCTAGGCAAATTCCAGGTGGATTAGATCCTTTGGTTTAGTTTCAGAGAGTTTCCTTGGCTCAGTAGGATGACGTTCTAGCACAACAGGATTAGGTTTCAGCACAACAAGTGCCTGCATAGGTTCCTTCACAGGTTCAGTAGCCATAGGATTTAGGATAGAGTTCACAGGATGCTCCTACTATTGGTACTTTATCACAGGATGTGCTGTCACTGCAAACAGATGTATCCACTATTGTTGGGTGTTTAGATCAGGTTGCCGCCTTGATGCAATAGTTTATGTCAGCTATGGTTCAAAGACAGAGCAGGGCAAGCACTTCTCAAGCTCCTCCTCCACAGGATGGTAGAGGTCCATATGGATCTAGTGCTATGGGATCTTGATTGATTGATGATAGATTCACTCATTGTTGATTTCCTTGCATCACATGTCATGTTATTTGATTGATCAGAACATTTGATGTATCACCTTGTATGACATTGTATCTTGATATATTGATTTGATGGATCATTGATGAATACTTTTTTGATGATATATGATGATATACTCCTTGGTTCTCCTTGATGAGCTGTTATGAGATTATCTTTTATCCAGCTATATGATGTTTTACATGTATTTACTTTGATTTATGCAATGGATGTAGTTATCTTATTTTATGATATAAATAAATGAATGCAATGATGTATCGATTAATGACATGTTTCTCTCTATTTCTCAATGTATTGATGCAAAATTTTTTATGGAAATGTATATGTAAATGCCCCTATGTTTTTGATTTTTTTTCTCTTTCAATGTATGCAATTCTATCCTTAACTACATGTATGCAAATGATGTATGATTCTTTTTCTTTTTCTTTCTTTTCTGGTATATGGATAATTATTAATGATTAATGCCATGCATGAATGCAAAAGATAATCTCATTTTCTTTGTTTTGATTTATCAAGAGTAAGCCATTTGATTGAACCCCTCATTTCTTTAATGTTTTGACTAACCAAGATTATTGATGTATCCCCTTGTCCTTGGAAAATTTACCACAAACAAATGCAATTAATCTAACATGATAAATGCAATTAATCTAACATGATAATGCAATTAATCTAACATGATAATGCAATGCAATGCAACCTAAGTGTCACCAGCTTTTTAGGAAAGAAATGCCATGGAGATAAATTTTCATCATTGAGCATTTTGGGACCGGAAAGCAAGTACAATCATCACTGACCACATCATGATGATATGAATACCACTTTTTATCACTTTTTGGTAACCTCTTTTTGAACCTAGTACAACCCTCACTAGTTGGATAACCAAACTATGGGAGTCTGAATACCGGTGTCAACGGATTCAATGTTGCAAGTGGATTTTTGGTATTAAGATATGGAAGATCTAAATAGCCAAGGGATCTGTTTGTGTAAACAAGAAAAGGTCAATCCTTCCTCTTATGGGATAGTCCTCGATGGTTCTTTGATGACCATGTCATTAGATGAACTCTCATAAGTTGATGAATTTCCCTTCAAACAATCACTCAAAGGCAAGAAAGTATCATGTCTCTATCATGGTGAATCTAGTTGAAACATCATTGATTAGCTCAAAAGATGTGATAAAAGTCAATTTCATAAAGATTTTAAAAAAAAACTTCAAGTGTTTTGCAATGTTTCATGATTTTCAAAAATTATTTCCAAGCATTCTGATCTTTAAGGTGTTTTATCAATTTTTAATCTCGAATAATAAAGTCAATGAAGGCTCAAGGATCTTGTTGTAGGATCAAATACTTGGGTTTGAAAAATGATATCCATCAAAGGTTCAACAAACTTTCCACTTTCCTAAAGCTCTGATAAATCTCTCTCTGACGTGACTGATTGGAGCACTTACTGAATCTATTTGGTACCAAATTTCCAATCTTTTCCTATTCCCAAGTGTTAAATGTGATCTTGTGACAAACTTAGGGATGTAGGAAATGCGACAATGTGACTGAAAGGCTTTATTATGACTATGCACAAATGACGGATGCAATGACAGTTTTACAAATGAGATGTTGGAAATGCAATATGTACACATGTGACTTGGAAAGACAAACTTAAGGGAACAAAAGATGCTTGTTTACCAAGTTTTCACCCTTTGGATTTTTTCTTTTTTCCTTTTTCACTTTTTTTTCTACCAAGGCGCCTATTGCTAGGTTTTCACCAAGGCACTTTTTCTTTTTTCTTTTTTTCCTTTTTTTTTGTATTTTTCAAGATCTCTTTGACTATGTACAATAAATATGATGCTCCTCATCTGATACTCTTTATACTATTTTGTCTTCCTCATGTGTAGAACCTTTTGAGATGAATGTTGTTGATAGGTTCTTGGAGTTCTTCTCCTTCACAATCTAATAACTTATAAGTTCCCATTCCAAATGAAGACACAATGATGAACAGACCAAGCCAATTAGCCTCCCATTTTCCTTTCTTTTCTCTGTCAGCTTGATTCTTTGGGTTTTCTCTTAGCACTATGTCTCCTACTTGAAAGACTCTCGGTTTGATATGCTTATTATAGTTCCTTGAGATTCTATTTTGATACAATTTCAGGTGTTCATAGGTGTGTGCTTGGTGTTCTTCTAGAAACTCTAATTGTTGAAGTCTAGTGACTCTATAGTCTTCATCTATTATCAACCCCTGTAATGACACTCGTAAAGATGGGATTTCAACCTCCAATGGTAGAAAAACTTTGACTTCATAGACTAATGAAAATGGTGTGGATCCTGTAGGTGTCCAAATGCTAGTTCTATAGGCCCATAATACTGGATTAATTTGCACATGCCAATCTCTTCTTGATTTATTTATCGATCTCTTCAAGATTTTCAAAATGTTCTTATTTGTGGCTTTGGCTTGTCCATTTCCTTGAGGATAATAAATGGATGAAGAATGGTGAGTGATATGAAATGTAGCACAAAGTTCATCCACGTCCTTATTTTTAAATTGCTTTCCATTATTTGTTATTATGGCATGAGGAATACCATATCTGCAAATGATGTGGTTCAAGATGAACATGGCAATTTGTTTACCCGTGGCCATGATCAAAGGAACCGCTTTGACCCACTTAGTGAAATACTTCATTGTGGTTATGATGTATTTGTGACCATTTGAAGAAGGTGGGTATATGATGCCAATCAATTCAAACCCCCATTGATAGAATGGCCATGGTGTAACAAATGGGTGCAATTCTTGTGCTGTTTTATGTATCATGTCACCATGATATTGACATTTGTTGCATATCTTGACAAAGTGACAAGCATCTTTTTCTAAGGTCTTCTAGAAATACCCTAAGAGAAGGATCTTCTTGGCTAGGTTTAAACCACTTGAGTGTGACCCACAAATGCCTTCATGAACCTCATGTAAAGCTAACTTAGACTCTTCTTCCTCTAGACATCTAAGTAACGTCCCGTCGAGACCCTTATGATACAATGTTTCTGAAAGGATTATGTAATGGGCTGATTGGCATATGAAATTTCATTTTTGGGCTTGAGATTGGTCGAAAGGTAGCACTTGGTCTTTGAGATAGGTATATATAGGGCCATACCAAGGTGAGTCATGTCCATGAAGTAGGGAAACAATTTGGGTTTTAGGAAGGTCGAATGCTGGTTTCACCAACTCTTCCACCAAGAACTCGTACTTTTCATTTTGATCTGGTTTTTGTAACAAGGAAGCCAAAGTGGCCATTGCATCAGCTGCTCTATTTTTCTCTCTTAGAATCTACTCAAAAGTGATCAAGGCAAAGTACTTCTTCCATCCATCAATCATAGTCTTATATGGCATTAGCTTTTCATCCTTAGTGTTGTATTCATTGTTGACTTGATTGATTATGAGTTGAGAGTCTTCATATATTTGTAGCTCAGTGATGTTCCATTCTAAAGCCATTTTGATGCCTATGACTAGCACCTCATATTCTACTATATTATTTGTGCATGGAAACAAGATCTTGTAGGACTTAGGAATGGTGTACCCTTGAGGAGTAACCAATAATATGCCAGCCCCAGAACCTCCTTGAGTATATGAGCTGTCAAAGTATAACTTCCATGTCTTTGCTTCTATGTTTACAATGGCAGAATCCAAAAATTCCACTTGAATGGTTTGTGTAGAAGTCATTGGGTTCTCAGCTAAGTGATCTGATATCACTTGTCCTTTTATTGCCTTTCTATCCACATACTCAATGTCAAACTCACTCAATATCATGACCCATTTTTCTATCCTACCTGTAAAGGTAGTTTTACTTAGCAAATACTTTAGAGGATCAATTTTGGCAATTAGTTTCACCTTGTGCATCAACATATAATGTCTCAATTTTTGAGATGCAAAGAAAACTACTAGACAAGCTCTCTCCATGAATGTATAGTTAAGTTCATATTTGATCAATGTCCTACTCAAATAGTAGATTGCTCTTTCTTTTCCTTGTTCATCTTCTTGCGCCAAAAGCACTCCTAGAGACCTTTCGATAGCAGATATGTAGAGTAGCAACGGTTTTCCCTTGATTGGTGGCATTAAGATACGTGGATTTATTAGATAAGTCTTCAATAATGTGAAGGCTTGATCAGATTATCCCACATGAAAATAGTGTCTTTGTGTAGCAACCTTGTGAATGAATGACATTTTTTGGCCAATTGAGAAATGAACCTTCTTATGGATTGTATTTTGCCTTGGAGAGATCTCATTTGGCTTATGTTCTTTGGTATCTCCATATCCATTATTGCTTATACTTTTTCTGGATCCACTTCAATTCCTTTTGCTAAAACTATATAGCCTAACAATTTTTCAGATTGGACACCAAAGACACATTTCTTTGGGTTTAGTCTCACTTCGAATTGTTCCAACCAAATGAATATATTTTTCAAAATTTGTAGGTGATCTTCTCTTTTGTGGGACTTGGCCAATATGTCATCCACATAATCTTCTAAAAATGTGTGCATCATATCGTGGAAGATAGTTGTCATTGCTCTTTGATATGTGGTTCTGGCATTTTTAAGGCCGAAGGGCATGACGTTCCAACAAAAGGTACCCCAAAGACATGTAAAGGTTGTCTTCTCTTGGTCTTCAGGTGCAATTTTTATCTAATTATATTTGCTAAAACCATCCATTAATGAGTACATGGAGTGACCTGCTATCAAGTCAACTATTGCATCAATACTTGGAAGTGAGAAGTCATCCTTAGGACATGCAAGATTCAAGTCTCGAAAATCCATGCATACACGAATGGATTTTTCATGCTTTGTGATTGGTACAATGTTAGATATCCATTCAGCATAGGCTATTGCTCTTATGAATCCCACCTTCAACAATTTTTCTAATTTCGCCTTGACTAAGAGAGCTATATGTGGGTGTATTTTTCTCAACTTTTTCTTGATGGGCTTAACCCCTGGTCTAACATTTAAATGATGCATTATGAATTTAGGATCCAATCTGGGCATGTCGGCATATGACCATGCAAAGTTCACTTGTTGTTCTTGGAAAAAAATGATGAAATCCTCTCTTTCTAGAGGTGTAAGTGATGCAGCCAAGTGTATAAATTTTGGATCTAATTCTATCCCAATGTTGACCTTTTCTGTCGGCTCTATGAGAATAGGTGACCTTTCTTCCTCATGCTCAGGTAGGGTATCCAATCTCTCTTCCTTTGGTGCCACAGTTGGGTTTTCACCATAGGAAACATCTTTTATCTTTACTTTTTTTGGTTCTAGTGCTGCCACATAGTGGTTTTCATCACTAGAACTTCTCATTTTTTTCATTTTTTTCTTTTGACTAAGAGATTGGACCCCCACTTCTCTCATCATGTCCATATCAAATTCATTGGTGAAAGAGGGTTCAACCGCATTAAGGTATTGGTTCATTGCTTGGTCATTTGGAAAATAAAGAAAGTCACTTGGCTCGGTTTGGTCCCAATGAATAAGATGGGGATTTATCAAGGATAAGGTTTCATTAGGCAAGTTATCATCAATTAGGTTTATGGACGTGACTTCTTTTGAGGGTTCATACATTGTATCATTTAGATCTATGACGTGAGCTTCCTCGAGATGGTCTATGGAAGAAGGATCGAAATTCCCTTCACTTGAGTCCTCGTCAACTTCTATGGGAAATAGCATGGGAAAAACCACGAGCGGATTAAAAATAACATTTGAATCTCCCTCCTCCGAAGGCATCCAAAATGTATCTATCCATGGCGGATTAGTAGGTGCTTGTCCTATGTTAAGATCTTGTATATTAGGCTCTTCATTGACTTGAGTTTCTTGCCTTGGAATCTTTGTATAAGTATGTATTGTTACTATTTCCTTATCATGACATGATTCATCGGATAGAGTATCCCACTCATAATATTGTGAATCATCACTATCACCATCAGATTCCACCGTGTTCACTTGAGGATATGAATCATGCATTGGGTTGGAGCTTTCTCCTTTGTATTGGTATCCTATGCTGAATCTTTCTTCTTTTTCCCTCTAAGCGGGTTTAATGGGCTCTAGTAAACCTCTATTTATTTGACCTAATGGTCCTCTTCCCTTATATCCCATTTTTTGCATGATCTCAAATCCTTTCCCATATTGCTCGGTTTGGATATTAATATGCTGAATTCATTTTATGGGAGTATTTGAAGTGTCATCTTCGTCTTGATAAAGCCATTGAATGACTTCATCCTCTTCCTTATCAAATGCTGCTTTGTCAGTTTCCCTTACAAAATAGGAATTATACTTGTGAGGAAGATGCTCTTTTGATGGTTTTCCATGTGATCTTAGAGACGTGGGCAAGTCAAATAAGGAAACAGAGTATTCCCCTACTCCTTTGGAACTGATTTTACATTGTTTGTCAAATGCATCCATCATCTCTCTCATTTTCTTGTAGTTATCCTTTTTAGCTTTATCCTTTTCTTCTTTGGTGGGTTTGTAAAGTACTATCTCTGATTTATGTGCTTGATCTGAATCTTCATTTGGGGTTGGACCCTCATAGCTCACTTTTTCCTTTCCTTTAGTTGATGTCATTGAGCTAGCTTGAGGAGGGTTTGAAGTAGCACTTAATGTTATCATGGGATCATCTATTTTGGTATCTTTAATGGTGGCTCTTTGGATAATTCCTTCTTGGTTATATGGAATAAATAGCTCATGAAGGGGTTTGAGTGCATTGCAATATTGAAATGGATTTGAGTCCCCTTCAATCATAATTTCTTCACCCATGTATAGAAATTTGATGCATTGGTGATATGTGGATGGAGCCACTTGCATCTCATGGATCCATGGTCTCCCTAATAAAATATTATAAGTTAGCTTCATGTCCAATACTTGGCAATTTGTGTCCTTTTTTACAGGTCCCACTTGAATGGGCAATACGATCATGCCTTTGGAGGCTCTTTCAGCTTCATCATAGGCCTTTATGGTGATTCTTTTCATAGGGTCAATGCAAGACTTGGATAACCCTAAGGATTTGACAAGACTCAATGTGTAGATGTTAAGGCTAGCTCCCCCATCTGTGAGAGCTCTTTTGACTCTATGTCATTCAATCAAGACCTCTATATGCAATGGTAGGTTTTGGGGATGAGTAATAGACATGTCATCTTGGTTAGAGAATGACAAGCAATGAGGTGCAATGAGATGACCTACCATGTTTTGCAACTTCCCCTCTTCTAAGTTAGTAGGAACATTCGTCTCTACTAGAGCTTTCTCTAAAATTTCCTTATGGTTGGGAGATAACTTCAATAGCTCCAAGATGGAGATTTGTGCTGGAGTTCTTTGTAGCTGATCTACCAAGCTATACAGTTTTGCTTCTATAGAAGATTGCTTGATCATAATGTTGGACTATAGAATGCTAATATTTTTAGGATCAACCCCTTGCAAGGTAATCCTTGAAGTCTGCCCCCTAGTGATAACATTGGATGTCTCTTTTTGGGGCTGTTCTTTGATCACTATAGCATTCACAACATTATCATAGGGTGGCCCAAAATTAATGTTATTTCTGCTTTGTTTCTTGCCATTGGATGATTCCCCTTTGTCATGTTTATAGAAGGGTTGTTTGAAAGCCATGTGGTCTTCATTGCTTTGAGGTCCATCAATGGTGATCATGCCACTATTGATTAAGTCTTGCACTACATTCTTTAGCTGCAAGCATTCATTTGTCATGTGCCCTCGAATCCTATGGTACTCACAATGGTTATTTTCACTCCACTAGCTAGGCTTGTTGTGTGGCTCATAAGGCTGAATGCTAAGTAGATTAATGATGTTGTTAGCTATGAGTGTCTTTAATTCTTTTTTGAGGGGTTCACCCAAGGGTGTGAAGTTCCTTTGAGGAGTTTGCACCAAGAATTTATTGGATTTGTTACTCCTTTGATTATTTCCTTGGTTTCCACTATTAGCATTGGTATTGGAAGGTGCGTTGGAGGTCTGGTTTGCATTATTCACCTGATTAGGTGTTCTTGTAAGAGGAAATGGAGTCACCTTCAAGTTGCTAGAATCAACAACCCTATCATTGACTATTCCCTTATTGTTGTTTTTATACCGATTATTGCTATTGAACCAATTCTTATTCTGATTGGTGCTATTGTTGGAGTTATTATTGTTGGAGTTATTCTTGTTATCTTTATACAATTTTATTTCTCCACTCTTAATCAACACTTCTTCTATTGTTACTCCATTCTCTACGAGGTCTTGGAATGTCTTGGGGCATTGCATTCTCAATCGAAAGTTCATCTCGTTGCTCAAACTATTGATGAATATATCCATCTTCTCCTTTTCGGGCACACTCCTAGGATACCTAGCAAATACTATCCTCCACCTTTGTAAGAAAGTGAGGGATGCTTCTCCATCCTTTTGTTTAGTATTACATAATGTTATCATCGTGACCTCATGCTTGATGTTGTATGAGTAATGAGCCACAAATTTTGAAGCTAGTTCTTCAAAGGTTTTTATGTTGGATGGTAACTTAGAGAACCATTCCATGGCCATACCTCCCAAGCTTCATGGGAATAGTCTCATTAAATAGGTGGTATCGTGTATGAACTCTAACCTCAATGCACAAAACTTTCGTAAGTGATCTTGTGGATCCAACGTTCCTTCATACTTGTCATACTTGGGAAACACTACATTGATCGAGAATGGTGTCATTAATAGAATTTTATCAAACGGGAATGGACACAATGCTTCAATA
This sequence comes from Chamaecyparis obtusa, assembly GCA_027943335.1. NCBI lineage: Eukaryota > Viridiplantae > Streptophyta > Pinopsida > Cupressales > Cupressaceae > Chamaecyparis > Chamaecyparis obtusa. Next base: position 103,969 of record BSBK01002454.1, on the reverse strand, counting down.
GAAAATGGTTTAGGAGCCCTGCTTTGCTTGATTGTATCCAGTTGCATTCAAAATATCTTAAACTTTTTGTTCATGATGTCAATGGCACTTTCTTCAACTTCAGGTGGTTTAAGTTGATTCACATCATAATCTCATGGAAGCTTAAGACTTGCTCGAGCTAGGTCCATAAAATAATTTTCTTTATCTCTTTCCATTGCTTTTTCCATGAGTCTTAGGAAATAGGGGCACTGAATGGCTTCATCAACTTTTTCATTGGTGGCATCATCAACGGTTGGTTCGGTATTAGTTCTTTGGTGAGTGGTATCAATTCCTTGAGTGTTTTGATCTGCCCCTCCATTATTGGCATTGCCTTGATTATTTGTGTCAATGCCCCCATTATTTGCATCACCTTGGTTATTTGGGTCAATGCCACTATTGCTGTTATTACCCAAGACACCATAGTACACCATGTTGTCTTCCACTTTTTGTTCGGGTTATTTTTGGGGTACTCTTGGAGTGGTAGAATCATCACCTGGGTAAGGGAGCTCTTGACTCAAATAAGTCTCATCTACTTGAAAGGTTTGCTTGATGTAGTAGGATCTAGTAAAAGCAGGCATGAACCTTGGAGAATAAGAGTCAATATTGCCATTGGCCAAATCCTTGTGAAATTTTTCAAAAATTGTGTAGAATAGGATTTATGACTGGGCCGACTGTTGGAACAGTAAGAACATGAAAAAGGGTATCTTAATATGTGATCAAATTTTTCTGATCCCCTTGGTAAATACTCTTTGTTTGCCCTTTTGTGTTTTTGGGCATCACTGACCTGAGTGTAGGCGTGACTAAAATGCTTCTACACATGCACTGGTATTGAACTAGGCGGCACACTATAGGTATACAAGCAACACTTTGCTATTGATAAGTGATTTTCCAATTTTACCAGGCATGATTCAATAGATGATAGGCGTAATTTCTCTGTTGATACGTATTTTCATAAAAGTCACAGGCATGACTTTGCCTCTGATAGGCGGTATTGTTTTGTGCACAGGCGGCACTTTGCTGACCAGTTTGTAAATTTTTGAATTTTTGAAATGTTTAAGATCAGGTCTTATGAAATTTTCTTGTTTGAAAATAGAACACAATCGCAACACACACATCAATTTTTCATCATGTCCCTAAAAAAATCTAGTGTGTATATTCTCGATCATTTCCACAAGTATAACACAAGAAAGAATTCCAAGTAGCTTACCTAAAGTCAAATTTAGCTCTTAATATTTTGGCTCTAAAAGGTGGTCTTGCTACTTTATCAAGGATTTATTGTGGATTCTGTTCAAATAGATCTTAAACTTTCATCCCCCAAGTATGTTAAGGGGTTTCCCACATGCACCAAGGTATGATTTTGCATAATCTATGAGGACTACTAGAGGAAATTCAAAAAATTTAAAATCCATTTGTCACACACCCCATTAAGGATGCATGCATTTCATTTTATAGTGGGTTGGATTCCCGCAGCAAAAGTGAGTGTATCCCACTTTGGGTTGTCCCTCTGACTAGCCTCATTAAGGAAAACTCGGGAGGTGAGCCCACTATTTCTCTAGCATGTATATAGAAAGAAAGAAAATGAACTTAGGCCGACAAGTTTGGGAGTTTGATTCACTTAAAAAGTGAAGAGCATATCCCTATTGTCTTTCTTTGTTCCAAACACTTAAACACAAATTTGTTCTTTCCCAATCTCTTGACAATGAGATTCTTAAAATTGAAGTGTTTGGTTCATTTCTTGTTTTACTTAAGCTATGTTCAAAAGAATGCCGTAATTTAATCAAATGCAAGCTTGAATAGATGAATACCTTTCCTTTTGTAGCTAGCCTAAGCTAGGGGCATTTTTGAAAGGTTTTTGTCATTTTTCACCTTACCTTAGAAATAGTTCCCTACAAATGTGCTTGTCCACCAGCAAGTTAGTCAACACTAACAAACACTATGAGGGGAAACCAAAATCAAAAATTGATGAAGCAACAATTATGTATGAATTTTAGGGAACTTATTTGCAAATTTTCAAAAGAAAAATTGATCTAAGGACTAAAAATCTAATTTAAAGAGACAAATTTTGATTTATATGCTTCAACAATTGTAAGATAATTCTGGAATACCTAATTCTCCTCGTCTTGTGTAGTCTCAAGGACAGCCTTAATATGTGCAATGTTTTCCTTCTTAATCCTCTTGGTTAGCGCCTTTCATTCTTGATTGAATCTATTTTTTAGCTTCTGTACCTTTTTGTGATTGCTCATTTATTGTCAAATCATGTAAACAGAGAGTTAGACAAATGATTTAATCAATTTAATAGTAAATAAAGGCAACAGATAGCAGGCGACATTGTCCAACTAATAGGCGTGAACAAATTGTTAGGAGGTGTACCTTTAGTGACATCAAGTGACACTTTGTAGTGACACAGGCGACACTAAAAATTACATAGGCGTGAACAATTTATCACAAAGCGTGAACATAATTTAAAATTGTGGAAAATGATTTATGCTAAGCGATAATTTAATAACAATAAGTGTGAATTGACAGATTATAAGTGTAATTGTTATTTAAAAGTGTGAAGCAAAGCATAAAGATAGGCGATAATAAATTTCAGTAAAGTGATACTTCCTGAGTCACAGGTGTGACTTTAAGTGCCAAAGGCTGAATGATTTGATTTCGCAGGTGTGAGCTTCTGATTTGTAGGCGACTGTAGAAGAATCAAGATGGAATAGAAGTTGTATGCCAAGCATGAATCCTCAGTTAACAAGCGTCAGGACAAAGATCTTAAGCGGCAGTAAAATGACTACAGGCGTGATTAAATCTCCCATAAGCGTGACATCACCTATTACCTGCAAAATATTCACGGAAAATAGACAATACAAGCATACAAATTATGATGAAAATGATAAAATGAGGCCTAGGGCCCCACAGTGGGTGCCATTTGAGTGATGAAGATAATCACCTTCATGAAATTAAGATCTAATTAGCAACAATTCTAAAGTAAATACAATGCAAATCTATTTAAAAATGTAACTAAGATCTATATCATCTCATGGCTCTCTAGAAAGATGTGGTAAGTGAAGCTCTCAGCTCAAATCTCCACTAGTGACACTTCTAAAATGAGAATGTATGCTTTTCTATGCTTCTACAATGCTTCTATGATGATGATTCTAGCTCAAATTGACAAAAGTATAATGCAAATGCTCTAAATGCTCTTAATTGCTCTTAGAATGCTCTTTAATTGCCTATAGTAACAATGCTTTGCAAATGAATTTCGAAGATATCAATTGCTCTCAAAATGCCTCTTACTTATAGTAAAATCCCAAGGGTAGGGGGTAGAGTGAAGTAATCATGATTAACCCTTGGTTGAGTCAAATACTTTGCTTTGTTCTTAAATGGTGGGACAATTTAAATGTTTGTCTCAAAGCTTTGGACAAAAGGACAAGATTGAGTTGTTGAGATTGAAACTTTAAAATGAGTGATTGAGATTCATCCTTTTTTGAGTGATTTATGTCTTTTTGTCCTCAATTCTCATTGGTTGCTCAACTTTGTTGAAAGATATTAGGAATTATTAAATTCAATTAATTAATTAAATTTAGCCATGTAAGGGTAATAGGTTTATTTTGATTTTTGATTTCAACAACTATACAATTAATTGATTAAAATCAATTATGTAGTGCTTTTCACCCCTTTAAGCTTTGATTTAATTATTTAACCTCATTATTTGATTTTTCCTTTTCTTTAATTGATTTTATCCCACTTTATTTAATTATGTCAATTTTAATTAATTTTAAGCCATTTTATTGATTTTTGCAATTTAAAAGCACTTGTCCATTTTTGTGTGTCTACAAATGTATGTTTACATCATTTGTGATGTGAACTGATGTGAGAATAGATATATGGATTAAGGAAAAATTTGAAGCACTTACCTAACTTCAAGTCCATCAGTTAATAGAGCAGATTGCAGAGGATATCAGATTGAACAGAATCAGTAAAGGCTACCGAGTAGTTCAGAGCAGAGATTCATCACAGTAAAGGTGAAATACATTTAGTACTTTATAGATTTGTATTAGACAATTGAGTTGTCAATTAGCAGCTAATTGCCTATTGCTTTCTAATAATTGTAATAGAGTTTTTGGATAAATCTCTTAACAGAGTAGACTTAACAGTCTTATGTAAATCTCTTAACCGAGTGTACACTTCATTAGTGCTGTTAAAATCCTATAAATAGGTAGATCTAGCTGATCTAACATGTTACTCCTAACAGGGTAAGATCACCAGAAGTGATCAAAACTTGTAGCCCTAATAGGGAAACCTTTTCTATCTGCAGTAGTGAAGAATTTGTTGGTGTCATCCCCACTGCAGTTTTTACCTTCTAACAAGGTTTTCTTCTTTACCAAAATACTTGTGTTATGTGATTTCTATTTGATTTCATGTTGTTTACTTTCATAAGTTAAATGGATGATTGATACATGCAATTAGATGCAAGTTATTTTGCAAGGTTATCACTGTTTATAGTCATAGATCTGAAAGGTTTACAAGTAAAGTTTTTGAAGGCACTGATTCACCCCTCCCCTCTCAGTACCTATCTCTCCTAATTCCAACAATTGGTATCAGAGAACAGTTCTCTTGTTGAAAAGTTTAACCACTGAAGGGTAAAGATCTAAGTCATGGAGAGATATAAGATTGATAAGACTATTGAGAATCAAAAGATACATATGCAGATGTTTGTTGAACAATACAAGAAAGCCAAGGAAGGATTGAAGAAATTACTGGTTGAAATGAAGAACCCGGCTATTCTATAAAATGAGATCGGTTACCATGAAGAATCTATTGATGATATGTTTGAGTATATTTGATCTACCTCTAGAAGCATCTTTGATGGATCTGAAAGCATAATGACTGATTTGTTTGAAAAGAATTAGCACCTACTTGATCAAGTGAAAGCACTACAAATTGGTCAAGAATCTCAGATGGTGAGAATGGTTGAGACTATGAACAATGATAGACAAGTTGAGAAAGAAAGGAATTTGGCTATTGATGACCGAAGATAGATGATTGAACAACTTCAAGCTAAATAAAATGAAATACAAAGACTCACTGATCGTCACTTCCAAGTATCTAATCAAATGATGACTGTGAATCAAGAGGTAAACTGAGTGAATGGAGAATTGTCAAGGAATCTTGAAGAAGTTGCAAGACTCAGATAGGAAAATGAAAAGCTGAGAAATGATGTGAAAAATCAATAGAAACACAATGAAATGAAGAAACTAGCTAAGGATAGTTCAAAGAAGATTGATGACTTTCTATTTAATCAAAGAAGATTTGGGAGTAGAGCTAGGATAGGCTATACCAGTGAAGAAGAATCATCACAACAAGCTGAACAAGTAAACAACAATCAAAGTAAAAAACCTAAAGTTTTGACATGTTGTCACTGTGGCAAACCGGGACATACATCTAATGTGTGTAGAAGAAAAGAACAAGGTAAACCTCCTGTCACTCCTAAATTCAATGGATATTGTTATTATTGTGGTAAATTTGGACACTGAGCTTATGAGTGTAGAGCTAAACAGAATGATATTGCTAACAATACTACTATGGAGAAAATATGCTATACTTGTAATAAACATGGACATACTACACAAGAGTGTAAGGAAAAAATGAAGCAAGTATGGACTCCTAAGTAGAAAACACAGCGAAAGCCTCATCAATCAAAGAGACAAGGTAATTCTTATGTTTGGGATTATAATACATGGGCTAACTGTATTGCTTGTGGTAGATATGGACACATTGCAGCAAATTGTTACAGAAAGAGATGGATTGGATAATCAAGAAGCTAGACAAGCATTGGAATGGCATGTATGCACTGTCATAAAGTTGATCATTTAAGCAAGGACTGCAAAGACTGAGAACAAGATGAAAATCATGTATTTGAGAGTGGACACACTATGTAGATATGATGAAGATAAGGAACACTATGTGGAGTAAGGCATCTAATGAGAATGCTGAGTCAAGTAATGTTATCGGTGAAACCTCATCCATTGGATTGGGTGACATCGGTAACTCCACTTAAGGCAACAAAGGTATGTATGGGACTGATATTTATAGTGAGCACATCTTACATACAGTTCATTATACATGATGTACAAATACCAAATCAGCATGAATAAAGATGCATTATGGTCTATATGTTATGAGCTATCAATGTTACATAGTCGGTAAAAAAGGAGACCGAGAGTTGGTTACCCGTCGGTAATCACTACACAAGGTTAACTAGAAAATAATGCAAACCGATAGAGAAATCCTATGTTAACCAAGCGACTAGTAAATTGTTATTATCACCAAGCTGACAACTGTTATGTACTGTAAGTTAGGTCAAGCATCAAATACATGAAAGTTTGAGCGGGAATATCAAAAATTCTATAAATACACAGGAAATAGAGTTCATTTTTACATTGCAATTTCGAAGAGCAAAGATTTCATAGAGAAGAGTTTGAGCTAAAAGATTTTCAAAAGGATTCAAGGCTACTGTAGATCGAACCGGAATCACTCTTTGACGACTCCAAGTAAGTTCATTTGCTATCATACACTTTATTTACTTGCTGCTAGCTGAAACCCTAAATCAATTTATGGCATCTACATCATCCGCTAGCAAATCAAAAACTTTCGAGGAAGAAGTTAATCTGATTGTAAGGGAAAATTATGATGAACCTAAGTTCAAGCCACATCCCAAGGTCTCATCACAAATAGATTTAATGGGTGCTTTCTCGAGCATACCAGATAGGGTTTTATTGAAAGATGACGTAAGAGTGTATAATCACTGCAAAATTGGAGTAGGAGACTTTGAAACTATTGCAGCACATCAACTACTCTGTGGCACCGATGGAAAATTAAAACCAGCATACAAGAAGATTGAGGAATCAGGCTTATCATGTATCACATACTATCCAAAATCATCTAAGATAGATTGGATCAGAATCATTTTGAGTAGGTATCACGATGGAAAATTCTGGCTAGATAAACAAATAGAGGTCACTAAGAAAATGATTAGTAGGGTTACTGGCCTCCCTACAACCGACAAGGAAAAAGCCTTTCATAGTTCATCATGACCTGATGTTGAGAAGAACACTGGAGCTCAATGGGATGGTCGGGCACTGGAAATTTGAACAATCAAAGACCCAATAGTTAAATTCACAACACATGTAATCGGGTACAAAATATTTCAATCAAGTAGACTCAATAGCATACCCTGCAATGTAGTAGACATGGCATACAAAATTGTGGAGAAAGGTCACCAGGTTAATCTTGCCGAGGTACTATTACATCAACTATAGGAAAACATGAAGAGTATAAGGTCAAAGAAGTCAAACACATGTAAGTTTGGATCACTACTTGTTTGTATATTTTTCTATCTACAAAAGTATGTACCTGGCATCAGTAAAGTAAACTGGACAATAGATAAACCAATAACTACACAGATTATCGAGATGATAAGTAAGTTAGGAGATAAACTAAATATAGAATTTGATGCATACTTCAAAGAATTTTAGACTAAAATGCATCAAAGAAGTAGAATTCCAAGGGAATTAGTTGAAAGATTTGAGACAGACATTTGTTTTGCAGTAAACACAAATTATTCTATGATAAATATAGTTGAACCTAGATCAAAATGGTTGGCACCTATGGGTTATGAAATGAACCATGGTTTTGCACTAAAATATATTAATGCACTGCTTGCATTACCAAAAGACCCCATTGCCACTAGGTTTGGAACATATGAAGAGGCCAAATCTAGAATCACTACAGGCATAGAGATCGGTAAAATGTCTAGAAGGGAAAAGAAGATGAAGAAAGATCTTACTGCTAGATTTGGAGATGTCTCTAACTCATCCAAGGAGACGCCAGTTGAACAAGAAACCGAAGGTCAGTTAATGTTAGCTGACAAGCCATATGATAGTGAGGAAACTGAGTCTGAAGAAGAAAAACATCCCACACCAGTTCCTCCTCCCATAGTTCCTAAGAAGAAGCAGTTACCAGTACAAGAAGGTATAAGGACAAGATCATCAACTGAAACTTCACCACCACAAAAGAAAGAAGCAGAAAAGGTAATAAAATGAAAGGTAGCTACACCAACTAAGACTTATGCAAAGAAAGTATCTAAGGTTGTAGCTGAAGCACCAAAGAAAAGGAGAAGATTGGTAAGAGGTAGAGAAGACCTTGAGGACACTAAAAATGAAGATGACATCAATCAGTTCAAGGTGGTTAGCAACAAGGTAAGGTAATTAGATGAAGTCATTGAAGATATAATTGAGAATGGAGACCTTGCTGATCCATAAATAGGCAAATTTGACAAGATGTCAACTGAGGATCAAACCAAGATTAAATAGGCCATCATCCAAATGATGATAAAATTCAAGCAACTTCCATTGGAATTTGCATGTTCATTACCAAAGGAGTTGGATGATAGGATAAATCAAAAGTGGGCTTATGCACTTGAAACCGAGAAAAGAAAGAGAGAAAGATCTCTAGTTCGGGCAGCCCCACATCTCAGTATACTGGAACTTGATGAATACATGGCTAATTACCAAGAAAGATTTATGGTAAAGCACCAGACCATGAAAATACTACATGAGAACATGACAAACGTAGATGAGACTAGAGATTCTCTATGGAGATGTATTCTTGAGGCCAAAGAAAAAGTTGAGCAAAAGGCATTCTTAAACCTATCTAAGAAGAGACAAAATTTGAAAGGTAAAGGTATTTATATTGATGATGGCACAAAAAAGAAGTCAAAGGACATTGATATATCAGTTACCAAGGTAATTGATATCACCGAGCAAAAGGAAGAAATAAATGTTTCACAAGATGCACCAGATTCAGTAGAGATCCAATTGCAGAAGAAAACCAATGATGATGTACTCATTGAGGACATCAAAAATGGTGATCTTGATGACAAGGAAGATGAGGATGTAAATATGGCACCCCTAATCAATCAAGATGAAGAACAAGTCACTGAGTGTGCATTTACATCATTACCGGGTGAGCTTCCTGTACTTGCAAAAGCAACTAAAATCATTTCACAAGTACAACATGATGGCTCAAACCCGAAGCAACACAAAGACACCATAGGGGTACAAGAAGCTAAAAAACCTATAGAGACAGATGAGCCTAACCAAATAGAGGCACCTTCCACTGAGACAAAGGTAATAGATGAGACAAAGGCAACCGAGGTGATCCCATCTGACACCACATTCGAGGCTCCCACTCCATCAACTGAGGAGCTAAAGAAGGAAGAGAGTGTGGCAACCAAGAAGGATACTCCAAAGATTGGAGACAAGACTCTTGTTGTTATTGAGAAAAAATCACCATTAGTATTAGAGAAGAAGAAGAAAAAGAAAGGAAAAGGGTCGGTCACTCTAGATGAAGTGATAATTATTCCTGAGTGTGACCCGAGGACCCTGAGCCCTGAAGAACTAAGCAAATATGGGGAATTATGTTCAAGGAAGGTAACTCAAGAGAAGTTGAAGCAAGAAACTAAGAGAAAAGAGATTCTAGTAGATGTGAGGGATATCCTACAACAGGTAGTACCTGAGGTGAATATTGATGAAGATACTCACATCATAGATCAACTTGCTATATTATCAAAGAAGATCAATGCCCCAAATACCGATGCAGATAAATGAATTGAAGAAAGGGCAGAGTCAAGGATACAAAATAAACTAGCAGAGAAAATTAGCCAAGAAGTGGTAATTAAGAAGGTCAAATTATCTGAGGAAATCATTGAGATTAAATCTATCATCCAACTAATTTGTCAGTTCTTACTAAAGCTTTGTACTATAGACTCCTTCACTGTTGAAGTCAGTGAAAAGATAAAAGGACTGGAAGCAGAAATCAAGGTTAGTACAACTGCAACTATAATCGAGCCAAATGCTTTCTTAAATCACATTCACCAAGTTCAAGAACTCCGACGGTTAATAGAAGATTTAAAGAAACAAGAAGAGAACATAACTGATCAGGTCACTGAGTTACAGACAGAATTCCTGCCATACCTAAAATTTTTTGAGGCACACATTGTCAAAGCAGAGCAACTTGTTGCAACACCCAAGATTTCAGTGTTGGAGAACATCTTTGACATGCATGCACAAGTTGGTCTTGAGCATATTGCTCTCACCAACTTGAAAGAGGAATGGGAAAACCTCTTGGAAGCAGTAAAGAAAATACACCAACATATTTTTGACAAAATGTGAGTATACTGTTACATTTTTTTTGTATTTGGCATTACTATCAAAAAGGGGGAAAGCAATGTATATGTCAATATGCCAAATAGATATGTACATAGATGCTACGTATAGTACATATTACTAGGAGCATGCACTGAGGGGGAGTACTTAGAAAATTTTGATAAGTATATGTATATGGTGGAGATATAAGTTATATATAGAAAATTTTGTCTATATACATTTGAGTTTTGATACTAATGCCAAAGGGGGAGATTGTTATCTCTATTGAGCATTCAAGGTTGTCATTAGCATCAAAGGTTATCAAAGATATCAGTCTGTCACTTACATTGAGAAAATCGGTAACTAGGAGCAAGACAGACTAGTCGGTAAAGCTTACACACCAAGCACTACATAGTTTACCGAGCAACAACATCACCAACACCGAAAGATAGTAAACATCGAGCGTCATAGTATACACTGAGAAGTTTATACAGTGTTTATCGATGATCACAGAAAATGACATAGTAATCTAAAATGGCACATTCTTCTATGCAAAAGGTTACAACATATCAGAAAATGTTTCACCAAGATCGAGGAATATTTATTGTTATGATATTCATTAAATGCAATGTATATCTTTTGTAATAGTCTGATCTAGGTCATTTTTGTACACAGTAGATCTTGGGGTTATGATGAAGTTGTGTAACCTAATTTTGTTAAAGTGGCAAAAGCAGATTGCTATATAAATGTATGTTTACATCATTTGTGATGTGAACTGATTGAGAATAGATATATGGATTAAGGAAAAACTTGAAGCACTTGCCTAACTTCAAGTCTATCAGTTAATAGAGTAGATTGCAGAGGATATCAAATTGAATAGAATCAGTAAAGGCTACGGAGCAGTTCAGAGCAAAGATTCATCACAGTAAAGGTGAAATACACTCAGTACTTTATAGATATGTATTAGACAATTGAGTTGTCAATTAGCAGATAATTGCCTATTGCTTTCTAACAATTGTAATAGAGTTTTTGGATAAATCTCTTAATAGAGTAGACTTAACAGTCTTATGTAAATCTATTAACCGAGTGCACACTTCACTAGTGTTGTTAAAATCCTATAACTAGGTAGATCTAGCTGATCTAACATGTTACTCCTAATAGGGTAAGACCACCAGAAGTGATCAAAACTTGTAGCCCTAACAGGCAAACCTTTTCTATCTGTAGTAGTGAAGAATTTGTGGGTGTCATCCCCACTGCAGTTTTTACCTTCTAACAAGGGTTTCTGCATTACCAAAATACTTGTGTTATGTGATTTCTATTTGATTTCACGTTGTTTACTTTCATAAGTTAAATGTATGATTGATACATGCAATTAGATACAAGTTATTTTGCAAGGTTATCACTATTTACAGTCATAGATCTGAAAGGTTTACAAGTAAAGTTTTTGAAGGCACTGATTCACCCCTCCCCTCTTAGTACCTATCTCTCCTAATTCCAACAATTGGTATCAAAGCACAGTTCTCTTGTTGAACAGTTTAACCAATGAAGGGTAAAGATCTAAGTCATGGAGAGATATAAGCTTGATAAGACTATTGAGAATCAAAAGATACAGATGCAGATGTTTGTTGAACAATACAAGAAAGCCAAGGAAGGATTGAAGAAGTTATTGGTATGTTTCAGTAGAAATAAGGAAATGTTCAAATGATGTCGATGGTATTTCCATTTTTAAATCTGAATATTTAAAATGTATCACAGTTGTACAATGTAGACAGTTGTAGTTAATAAAAGAAATGTCTTATCAGTTATCACTGAGTACTGACATTAATCTTGGGTAATGTTACCTATCAAAATTTACACACGCGTACATTTAATATGAAAAATTTACAAAATTTTGAAGGACAAATGAATTGATAAGGTTAGAGAAAGAATTTATGGTTTTCTAATTATAATGTATGAGAATTATATGTGATTATAATTATCAACGTTAAAGTTATAATCAATAAAAAATATCATTTTAACTTTAAGTATACTATATAATCAATTTGAAGGACAAATGAATTAATAAGGTTAGAGAAAGAATTTATGGTTTTCTAATTATAAGGTATGAGAATTATATGTGATTATAATTATCAACATTAAACTTATAAATTATAATCAATAAAAAATATAATTTTAACTTTAAGTATACTATATAATCAATAAAAAATATTACTTGAACTCATCTTTGGGAGACCTAGTGAGTTAGCGACCACATAAATCTCATAATCTCTAAACACTAACCTTAACTTTGGCCTCTGAAATTTATTAGAATGTAATATTATTAAAAAAATAGTGCATTTTGAATTTGATTGGCTAAAATTGTTACTATTCAATTAAATAACTTTAAATATTATTAACTTATTATCCATTATTAATTAATATTTATAAAGGAAAAAATAACATTATAACATTTAACAATGTCCGTTGCAAATAACTACCATTGGATGAGCACAAATCGACAATGTACGATGGACTTTGGGATGAAAGGGAAAAGTAACCCCATCTTTTCAAACCCATTCTAGAATCATGACACATGTCACTAAACACGTAACACATTCCACTCGTAGTCTCGCATGGTCCTACCAACAATGCCATTTGATGATGATGTGACACATCTGATTCATGAGGTGAGTCAGCCGTCAGGTGACTAGGTGAGTTAATGGGACCCAGGAGGCCACCACACAATGACATTATGACCATTGGATGATTGTAGATCAACGACTAAAGTTTTATTTTGGGATGAAAGTGAAAAACAACCCCATCTTTTCAAACCCATTCTGGAATCATGACCCGTGTCACTAAACACACAATACGTTCCACTCGCAGTCTCTCATGGTCCTACCAACAATGCCATTTTATGATGACATGACACCTTTGAATCGTGAGGTGAGTCAACTGTCAAGTGACTAGGTGAGTTAATGGGACCCACGGGGCCACCACACAATGACATTATGACCATTAGATGATTGTAGATCATTGACTAAAGTTGTATTTCAGGATGAAAGGGAAAAGCAACCCCATCTTTTCAAACTCATTCTGGAATCATGACACATGTCACTAAACATGTAACATGTTCCACTCACAGTATTGCATGGTCCTACCAACAATGCCATTTGATGATGATGTGACACATTTGACTCGTGAGGTGAGTCAGCCGTCAGGTGACTAGGTGAGTTAATGGGACCCATGGGTTCACCACACAATGAAATTATGACCGTTGGATGATTGTAGATGAATGACCAAAGTTGTATTTTAGGATGAAAGGGAAAAGAAACCCCATCTTTTCAAACCCATTCCAAAATCATGACATGTGTCACTAAACATGTAACACATTCCACTCATAGTCCCACATGGTCTACTAAAGCTTTGTACTATAGACTCCATCGTTGAAGTCAGTGAAAAGATAAAAGGACTGGAAGCAAAAATCAAGGTTGGTACAACTGTAGCTATAACTGAGAGAAATACTTTCTCAAATCACATTCACCAAGTTCAGGAACTCTGATGGTTAATAGAAGATTTAAAGAAACAAGAAGAGAACATAACTGATCAGGTCACTGAGTTACAGACAGAACTCCTGCCATACTTGAAATTTTTTGAGGCACACATTGTCAAAGCAGAGCAACTTGTTGTAACACCCAAGATTTTAGTGTTGGAGAACATCTTTGACATGCATGCACAAGTTGGTCTTGAGCATATTTCTCTCACCAACTTGAAAGAGGAATGGGAAAACCTCTTGGAGTCAGTAAAGAAAACCCACCAGCATATTTTTGACAAAATGTGAGTATACTATTACATTTTTTTTTAATTTGGCATTACTATCAAAAAGGGGGAAAGCAATGTATATGTCAATATGCCAAATAGATATGTACATAGATGCTATTTATACTACATATTACTAGGAGCATGCACCGAGGGGGAGTACTTAGAAAATTTTGATAAGTATATGTATATGGTGGAGATATAAGTTATATATAGAAAATTTTGTCTATATACATTCGAGTTTTGATACTAATGCCAAAGGGGGAGATTGTTATCTCTATTGAGCATTCAAGGTTGTCATTAGCATCAAAGGTTATCAAAGATATTAGTTGGTCACTTACATTGAGAAAACCGGTAACTAGGAGCAAGATAGACTAGTCAGTAAAGCTTACACACCGAGCACTACATAGTTTACTTAGAAACAACATCACCGACATCGAAAGACAGTAAACATTGAGCGTCATAGTATACACCAAGCAGTTTATACATTGTTTACCGAGGATCATAGAAAATGACATAGTAATCTAAAATGGCACATTCTTCTATGCAAACGGTTACAACAAATCAGAAAATGTTTCACCAAGATCGAGGAATATTTATTGTTATGATATTCATTAAATGCAATGTATATCTTTTGTAATAGTCTGATCTAGGTCATTTTTGTATACCGTAGGTCTTAGGGTTATGACGAAGTTGTGTAACCTAATTTTGTTAAAGTGGCAAAAGTAGATCGCTATATAAATGTACGTTTACACCATTTGTGATGTGAACTGATGTGAGAATAGATATATGGATTAAGGAAAAACTTGAAGCAGTTGCCTAACTTCAAGTCTATCAGTTAATAGATTAGATTGCAGAGGATATCAGATTGAACAGAATTAGTAAAGGCTACAGAGTAGTTCAGAGCAGAGATTCATCACAGTAAAGGTGAAATACATTCAGTACTTTATAGATCTGTATCAGACAATTGAGTTGTCAATTAGCAAATAATTGCCTATTTCTTTCTAACAATTGTAATAGAGTTTTTGGATAAATCTCTTAATATAGTAGACTTAACAGTCTTATGTAAATATCTTAACCGAGAGCACACTTCACTAGTGTTGTTAAAATCCTATAACTAGGTAGATCTAGCTGATCTAACATGTTACTCCTAATAGGGTAAGATCACCAGAAGTGATCAAAACTTGTAGCCCTAACAGGCAAACCTTTTCTATCTGTAGTAGTGAAGAATTTGTGGGTGTCATCCCCACCGCAATTTTTACCTTCTAACAAGGGTTTTTGTGTTACCAAAATACTTGTGTTATGTGATTTCTATTTGATTTCATGTTGTTTACTTTCATAAGTTAAATGGATGATTGATACATGCAATTAGATACAAGTTATTTTGCAAGGTTATCACTGTTTACAGTCATAGATCTGAAAGGTTTACAAGTAAAGTTTTTGAAGGCACTGATTCACCCCTCCCCTCTCAATATCTGTTTCTCCTAATTCCAACAATTGGTATCAGAGCACAATTCTCTTATTGAATAGTTTAACCAATGAAGGGTAAAGATCTAAGTCATGGAGAGATATAAGCTTGATAAGACTATTGAGAATCAAAAGATACAGATGCAGATGTTTGTTGAACAATACAAGAAAGCCAAGGAAGGATTGATGAAATTACTGGTATGTTTAAGTAGAAATAAGGAAACGTTCAAACGATGTCGATGGTATTTCCATTTTTAAATCTGAATATTTAAAATGTATCACAGTTGTACAATGTAGATAGTTGTAGTTAATAAAAGAAATGTCTTATCAGTTATCACTGAGTACTAACATTAAGTTTGGGTAATGTTACCTGTCAAAATTCACACACTCGTACATTTAATATGAAAGATTTACAAAATTTTGAAGGACAAATGAATTGATAAGGTTAGAGAAAGAATTTATGGTTTTCTAATTATAATGTATGAGAATTATATGTGATTATAATTATCAACGTTAAAGTTATAATCAATAAAAAATATCATTTTAACTTTAAGTATACTATATAATCAATTTGAAGGACAAATGAATTAATAAAGTTAGAGAAAGAATTTATGGTTTTCTAATTATAAGGTATGAGAATTATATGTGATTATAATTATCAACATTAAACTTATAAATTATAATCAATAAAAAATATCATTTTAACTTTAAGTATACTATATAATCAATAAAAAATATTACTTTAACTCATGTTTGGGAGACCTAGTGAGTCAGCAACCACATAAATCTCATAATCTCTAAACACTAACCTTAACTCTGGTCTCTGAAATTTATTAGAATGTAATATTATTAAAAAAATAGTGCATTTTGAATTTGATTGGCTAAAATTGTTACTATTCAATTAAATAACTTTAAATGTTATTAACTTATTATCCATTATTAATTAATATTTATAAAGGAAAAAATAACATTATAACATTTAACAATGTCTGTTGCAAATAACGACCATTGGATGAGCACAAATTGATGATGTACAATGGACTTCGGGATGAAAGGGAAAAGTAACCCCATCTTTTCAAACCCATTCCAGAGTCATGACACATGTCACTAAACACATAACACGTTCCACTCATAGTCTCGCATGGTCCTACCAATAATGCCATTTGATGATGATGTGACACATTTAATTCATGAGGTGAGTCAGTCGTCAGGTGACTAGGTGAGTTAATGGGACCCACGAGGCCACCAAACAATGACATTATGACCATTAGATGATTGTAGATCAACGACTGAAGTTTTATTTTGGGATGAAAGGGAAAAGCAACCCCATCTTTTCAAACCCATTCTAGAATCATGACACATGTCACTAAACACGTAATATGTTCCACTCGCAGTCTCGCATTGTCCTACCAACAATGCCATTTGATGATGATGTGACACCTCTGAATCATGAGGTGAGTCAGCTGTCAGGTGACTAGGTGAGTTAATGGGACCCACGGGGCCACCACACAATGACATTATGACCGTTAGATGATTGTAGATCAATGACTAAAGTTGCATTTCAGGATGAAAGGGAAAAGCAACCCCATCTTTTCAAACCTATTTTGGAATCATGACACATGTCACTAAACATGTAACACATTCCACTCACAATCTCACATGGTCCTACCAACAATGCCATTTGATGATGATGTGACACATCTGACTTGTGAGGTGAGTTAGCCGTCAGGTGACTAGGTGAGTTAATGGGACCCACGGGTTCACCACACAATGAAATTATGACCGTTGGATGATTGTAGATCAACGACTGAAGTTGTATTTTGGGGTGAAAGGGAAAAGAAACCCCATCTTTTCAAACCTGTTCCAGAATCATGACACATGTCACTAAACACGTAACATGTTCCACTCGTAGTCTCAAATGGTCTACCAACAACAACAATGTCATTTGATGATGACGTGACGGTTAGTGACAAGTGTGACGATTGTAGATTGTACAATTTTGGTGCTTTAAGTTTCATTTTCTAATTTCCAATCTAATTTTTCATTTATAAGTATAAGTAGTCTATAGATTTAGAAAGGGTTTACAGATTCTAAATTTCTAGGTTGAAGAAAGCAACAAAGTCTCTCAGCTCTGTTCCTAGTCATAGTCTGCAAAAATCGAAGCTAAGGGTAATGGGTAACTACTAAAATCTTGAACACATAAGTCCCGCATTTTAAATTTTTCAAATCTCTTGATTTACAACTTTACTGTTTATATTATATACAAAAAATTAGCCTGTTAGGGTTTAATTTTGAATCACCCCTATAAATTGTAGGCTTGTAGTTGTGTATAAATATTTGAATTTTCCTACGAGTAAATATTGATATTGATTACCAACTTACCACGATGGGAAAAAAAAATATCAAGAATAAGACTATGAGTAAAAGGCCAAGTCAAATAATAGAATTCCACAATCTTCTTAAAACACTAGGTTTCACTGATTTATTCCATGATATTTATGATCATGTTATTCATGGAAATAAGGGAATAATGGAAATTAGATTTGCACTTGAAAACAAGTGGAATGATCCAAATAAGGGTTCAAAATTTTATTCATTTAACCCCGTGATAAATGCAACAACAAATAAAATTGGACCATGGGTTTCTGGGTCGGCACACATGGCGTTACCTCAAGTATTCCCTTGCCCAGAAATTGTCATGGTCTGCGCTGAAAATTATGATGAAAATAGAAAAGAAATTGTGAATAAAAATGCTTAGGAGGAAATTTTGTCCATAACCAAGAGTGAATTTGCTAGTCTGTTGAACCTAGGGTTTGAAAAACAAAACTCAAATGTGCACATTGACCTGGGAAAGCTGGTAGAGGATTATGAAAAATTAGATGCAACACAGAGAGATTCTTATATCAGAGGAATAACAAGTGGTTCTAGTCCGAGTCCAAATCATAAGCCTGCTTATGATTATGATATTTTTGTGCCATGGGCACAGGACAATATTTCCTTGCTAGCATTTTGTTTAGGATTGGATAGTAACAAACAAGTGGGTGCCAACATTCTTGAAATGCTTTTTCATATTCATTTTGATAAAGAAATAGTAAAATATTATTTTATTGACATTGTTCGTTGCATGCAAGATCAATTACTAATGATTCAAAGAGGTTCACAGAAGACATTTAGATTCACAACCTACTTGTGCTATCTTCTCTTAGTAAAGAATCGTGCAATATTTCAGACAAACAAGATTTGCAGTCAGGGCCAAAATCCAATATATGAGTGGACACCTCAGATAAGGATGATTGATAATAGAAGGAACTAAAAAAATTTTGTAGACTTCTTTTTGGCACCAATGTACCATAAAATTATAGGCACTCCAATGCCTAGATTGCCTATTACTTGTAGAAATTGCATTCAACTCAGAAGTCAAATACAATTGGCTGATTGGTACTTAATGGAAGAGTACACTATGTTAAGGTTTTACAGTTCAGTGGTAGAACCCTACAAACTTCCAATACATGTAATAGAGAGGGTATTTGCATTGGAATATGTATGACAGATGGAGAGCACATATGTACTCTTTAATGGTCAGCAAAAGAAAATGATATTTCCTTCCTTGCTTTTCTCCTTTGGAGGGTTCACATTTGAGAGAAGAGGATTCAAAGTGGCAAAAGCCTTTTTCTCAATTTTTTGCTTTGATGTTGACAGTCACTGGTAGTATGATCCACTCAACATAATTGGAACAAAGCTTAGAGATAATGGGAACTCTGCAAGCAAATGTCAACTTGAAAGTATGCCATTGATTGAAAAATTTAAAAACATGGAGTCCTGGGACGAGGTAAAAAAAGAGATGGAGAAATATGCTGCTGAAAATAATATGTCAATACAAGAATTGTCATCACAAATAATGGCATTGCACAAACAAAAAGGAAAAGTGCAGGCCATGACATCATCCAATTTATACCAAAAAGTTGCTCAACCATCTACAATATCTATTCCAAAAGAGCTAATGGATGAATGTATTGATGACAATCGGACTCAAACCAAAATTTCTAATTTTTGGGAAATGAGGAAGAATCTCGGTGAGCCAAAGACCTCTACAGATATTTATGACATGGAAGAGGATACAATGTTTAATGAATTATGGAATAAGGAGCCTCTAGGTGAAGCATATGATGGTGATGACCATGACCATGACTAGGATCTTGTGAATCCCACATCCAGTGTGAATCCCACATCCAGTAAAGTATATTCAATTAGTAGAGGAGTTGATGCATCCAAAAAACTTAAATATACCAAAGGGGCATATATTGTAGAAAAAATGGGCTACCTAGGGTTTGGTGGTCTGGGTCCCAGTGGACAAGGGGTTTGGTCTCCACCTGACCCAACAGCTCCACCAAAACATGGTGAGAAACCAGGCCTTGGGCTTGGAGTTCAATCATCAAATTGATCAACTCAGTTAATTCCATTTGTTCCAAGCACTCAGATTCAATCTGAATCAATTACCACTCCCACAGCTATGGATATCATGGGTACAACTACAACTAGTGGTTTAAAAAGGACATTACAGATAGACATGAAAATAATTGTTCCCAGAGATCAAGGTAGTGTAAAGAAGAAAAAGGTTATGACAAGTATTGGTACAACTATGCGAATGGTGACTATGAGTCCAACAATTGCCCAACCTTCAGGACAAAACCCTCAGAACAGTCCAAAAAATCCACTTGTAATGGGTCAAAGTGTTGCTAATCCTCATGGTGGAATTAGCAGCACCACAAGAAACATAAGTGGAAGCTCCTACATCAGTGCAAGTGCTATTTCACCATTCAAACATTCAATTGTGTCACAAAACCTTGATTTTTGTTACAATGATTTTTGAACTAACTATGAACAATAAAAAAATAGGAATAGACAACATAGTAAGACAATGAAGATGGAAGCATTTGTTGTAGCTCGTGATGTAGAACCTACATCCAATAGGTTATTTCCCACGTATGACCCAAATAAAGATATGATGGAAATCATGGTTGTTATGCCCCCAGCTAGAGATAACAATCCACCAGAGAGTCAGTTAGATCCATCTCAATTTCAAGTTAGCACCCTCCAAATGGATTTATCCAAAATTAAAAATTTGGACAAGATAAATGTGTTGAAAATGACCAACCAATTGGTCTATAGTTTAGTGATGAAGTTGGAGAGAGAGAAAGGAAAGCTTTAGGGCACAATAGATAAGTTAAAGGCAGACCTGGAAAATGTAAAGGCAAATGAGAAAGAAATAGAAAATAGGTGCAAAGAATTAGAGAGAAGGATAAAAAATTCATCCTCTAAAGAAGCAATTAGACAACAAGAACATATGGACGCAGAACTAAAAAATCTGAGGGAAAAATTGGAACAGAGCGAACAAAAACTTGAGGATGAAAAAGCCTCTTCATTAAGTTTATACAAAAACATGGAGAGTGTGGGATAGGCAACCAATGACTTAAAGAAAGAATTGAATAATGAGAGGGTAAAACCAAAACAGTGGGAAGAGAAAGCAAAAGAGTGAGAAGAGAAAGCGAAAGAGTGGGAAGAGAAAGCAGAGAAAATAAGACAACATAGTGAACACCAGTTCTTAGAAATGAGAGAAGACCTAAAGAAGGCAAATAATACAATTAAAAATTATGAAAACAGCTTGAATGACCATGTAAATAATACAGTCAAGCAAATAAAAAAATTCTTCTAGGGGCAAATAAAGATGTCTGGTGATAGGTTGTGTGATTGGTTTGAACTGAATGAAACTCTTACAAATGTTTTTGGGAAGCTGAAAGAGCACATTGAGAAGAACAAAAGTTTTTGTCAAAGATAGAAAACTGCAAAGAAGATTATGCAAGAAATCAACAGAACCAGTGACAGGCATTTGGAAAGCAAGGGAATTTAGGACCGCATTGGTGCAACAATAAAGTTGACCTCTGTATTTCAAAAATGTTAGAAACTAACAAAAGCTAAAGAAACTCTTGCCTTATTCGGGACAAAGCTCGCCAAGATGAATAGTAAAACAATAAAATTGATATCTCTTGGTTTGCCGAGTCTTGGTCCTAATTACTCATCAATGAATTTCATTGGAAGAGAAGCTTACAAAAAAAAGTTGGAGGACACAATGACGTCTGATTTAGGCAACCTTCCTCAGGACAGAACTCATGAAGGCATTGCAAAGTGCATAAAAAACATTCACAAATTTGAATGTAGTAATGGAAGGAACATTTCTTTCAACTCACTATTCCAAGTATGGATGGCTGATGAGGTTGTAGGTCATTTATTATAAAATCACAAATTTTTCCCTTCCAATCGATGAAGAATGGAGCATACTAAAGAAATTGACAGAATCATCTTGATCTCATCAATCATAGTATGTGAAAGTATTTTCAGTTTCAATAATCTCTATATCTTTAGTATATATCTTTGATATTATCCTAAATACTAGAATTGAGTTTAAAGTAACAAGTTTGAACTTTGTTTTTTGAATAGGATCAATGTTGTAGATGCTATTGCCAATGCTAATTTACTAAACCGGCCTGTCAAATGCACAAATGTACAACTATAGTTGTAGAGATGTTGTAGACTTGTAGTTGTCTTACTGATTTAGATTTTGAGACTTCACATTAGGCAAATCGACCTGAAGCTGTTGTTGCTCCCTTGTTTTTATAAAAGGGAATTTAGGGTCATTGGCTTAGGGTAATGAAATTCAAATTGGGAAATGTGCCAAATTGCCAATGGGTATTGAGTCATTGAATTTTGTAAACAGAATCAAAGAGTTGTGTTCTTACTAATATTAATGAATGAATTGTTACATTGTATCATATTTGTAATTAAATTAATGAGAATCAGTATTTCTAAGAATTGTAACATATGAATTACTATGTTGTCAAAAAAATAATGAAAAATATACAAGAATTGTACCATATGAGCTGAATAATGCAAATGAAAACCATTATTAATTATGGAATTGAATCTTGATGACATTATCAACCACATTCATGTTTTTGACATTGGAATATGCTATTATGCATGATTGATGATGAGATACAGAAACTGACAGTAGACTTCAAGAAAAAGTTTAATAAATACTTAGGACCTACTACTTATACAACGGTTCAACTTCAAGCTGCCACATCATATCAGTATTGAGATTGTCAGATTCATTGCCATCAACTTCATAGATTCCTTGGTTCTTCGATATGTTTTCTTCACTCTGCATACCTCCGCTTAATTGATGTTCACCGCTAGTAGTACCAATACCAGTACATGAATCAATGACATCATTGTCTCTGGCATTCCCACTCCTAGTCCCACTTTGGTTTGAAATGTTGCCCAACTCTCTTCTTTGACATTTCTTCCTCCACAATTTTAGTGCCCTTTCGTAATGAAAAGTATTGACTTCATACCTGGATGTATAGAGCCTGAAGCAATTTTCCAGATTCTTGTCTAGTTTGTTTCTTAGCTTTGACTTTAGGAATCCCAAAGCACTAAAAACTCTCTCATCCTCCACTGACCCCAATATCATGGTCAGACATAAATCAACAAGCTTGAAATATTCTGATATTGAATCATCTCTCAGCTAGATTTTTCCAAAGCCTTGATACTGATCCATCTTGGCAAGGGTTCTGCATAATATTATATTGTTCCCTCATTGTTATTGAAAAATGACCTGATTTCTCTCTCAAATGATTTGCATCTAAAATTCCATTTAGAGTTACTCCATTTAACTCTTTGGTTTTACAGAAATGATCTATCAAAGTTAGTAGCTTAGTTTTAAAATCTTTTGGACTGTTTAAACTCCAATATCAAGGAAACACAATAGCCATGGATTCAAGTAGTTTGACTGGAGGGAATCTTGCTCTAATCTACGAGGAAAGATCAAAGGCAATGTGCTTCACATAAGCTGTTACAGACTCAACGATCTTGGCAAAGTCTTCCCTTTTAATAATTGATACTTGCTTACTGTGGTTCTTTCTTGATTTGTCTGACTCGATCCTGACAAAGTAGTGCATTGGTATCTCAACTCCGCGAACTTCTACACATAACTCCCCGTTTGCACTGATTTTTAAAAAGTTATCAGGATTATCCAAATATGTGATTTTTAGCTAGCTGACAAATTTTACATCATCACCACATAATCGATAGAGATTATTGAGTGTCACGCATGTCAATTTACGTAGCGCAACATATTCTACAATATACATAGCTCTTTGTTGGGCCTTTTTAATTAAATTTCTCATTTCCTCAAGCATGGGGAGAAGACCTACTAATGTTAAGAGTGTCTCTACATTACTTAACATTGCCAGCATCATAGGAAATTTTGGTTTCCCTTCTTCATCACGACTTGAGTTCATTAGACCAAGCAACGATTGATATTCTGAAAAAACTCGATGTGTTGGTCCATCCAAAGAGATCCATCTGGTATCATTATCCTTAAGAAGCTTGTTCCCATCGGTTAGTCCTTCGGTGAAGTGTTGAAATTCCCTCAATCATTTTAGACTTCGACAAAAGTATTGGTAGAGCTCTTTGATTAAAACTTCAATTTTTTGTATTGGAGCATGCTTGCTGACAACTCCAAAAGCTAGATTCATTCTGTGGGCCATGTAGTGAATGGGAGTAACGTAGGGTGCACAAGAAGATTGTATCTTTGTACAAAGACCACCCCTGTGGCCTTGCTTTATTGAAGCTCCATCCACTCCAACACACACCAGCTTTTGGGCAATCATCATGTCATTTATACCTCCATATTCAATTAGAGAACTCTTTACTAGTTCAAATAAATTTTCTGCTGTTGCATTATCCTTCATTTTAGTAATAGTTAGTAGATAAGGTTGACGAACAAAATTGTGTATAGTATAAACATGCATGCATACCCTGGAAGTATTGTCTACTATTGTAACCTCATCTAAAGAAAATGCAAAAAAATTTGACTCTTTAATTTTTGCCTTCAGATCCTCTTTTTCAACCTCGGCAAGACAACTTGCCCATTCCCATCCACTGTTGACTAACCTGTGACTAGTAGGATAGTTACGAACTTTCAGAAAGTGTAATAAAGCACTCAATGATGGGTAGTCTATCATAGGATGCCCTCTGCTCAAAATATTAAACACAACACTTAACTGAACAAATTTTCCCTTTAGTTCTACTTCCAATGCTTTTCCAAAACAAGCTTCAATAGAGCCTTTAACTTCACTAGGCTTCATCTTTATATTATGCTGAAATTCATATAATTCTACATTCCTAACATGCTGAGATTCCTCCTTTGTTTTCCATCTTATCACTGATTTTTGAACTCCATCTATAGTTTTCTTTTCGTAAAATTTACCCATATACTTCTCTATGGTGTCAATTTTTAGCTACAACCTCTTTTCCTTCTTATTTATCTGGCTACAAATCTTACATCTGCATTTTATTGGAGGCTCCCCTTCAATTGGATTGTCCACTGGTTCAATGAATGGATACTTTGACACCCATTCAACTTTAAAATTCCTTGACAGATCCCACATCCTATCATTCTTTGATTTGTATTTTCTTTTCTTCTTACCTACACCATCATCTTCTCTGACATTCTCAGTCTCATCCAAGTCGATTATATCATTATGGCTACTCTGGGTATTTAACTAAAAATCTTCTTCAAGTTCATCATGATTTGAGATATCAGGTTCACTAACTTCTTCAACATGTCATGTAGATTCAGGTTGTGAATCTTGAAAATCCTCTTGTGATGAAGTAGCTTCCTGATTTTGGCCGAAAAAATTTCCAACACCATGACCAAAGTATGATGATAAGGTTCTATGTTTTACTGGCCTCTCTTGGCTTTCCCCATATGCCGGAGCCTTACCCTTATTCTTGTTTGACATCTTGATTTTTCAATGAAATAAAGGCTACCAGCCTACCAGTGAAAAAAAAAATGTTTACTTTTTGAAGAAGTGACAAATGACAATAGAACTATAATATACAATGTTTACATAGTCGCATAATAATAATCACTTACCTTTCCCTCAAATTTAATTGTAGTCGCGACTCACCAAAGCAGTCAAGACTCAACAATCTAAACTTTGCTATCGATCAAATTGAACCGATCCAGATTCCAAATTGTGTACAATAACACTAATCTATAAATGTATTTATACTAATCTTTTTTGGTGAATTGGGTGGGAGGTATTAGGTCGGTGTCCAAATATTTGGTGAAGCCCGCATAATTATAACACATCTTGTGTTATTTCCTAGGTGAGTATGGGTCATCCAATACCTTGGTATGATTAATAAAGTTGGTGAAAATCAATCGGTTTGAGACATGCATCTATAAAATGGTTGATGAAGTTGGGGCTGCTTAAAAATATATATATAAAACTATTGGCGAATATAGGTCATCCATTTGGGGCCACTTTGAAATTATAGATGAATGTTTAAAATATATCGTGCCCAAAAATTATATGCCGTCGGCGATGATCCTGGGCATTGGACCCAATTTTCATAAATGCAGGGCGATATGGTCATTCCCATATGGCCAATATATTTTCCAAATCGGGGGTCACCAACAAGCGACATTCACCAAATGGTGAATAATCACCACTAAGGTTTTCACTAGTGGGTGTTATTAGCTTGTTCTTATTAAGTTCTGATTGATCTTTTATTACCCTATGTGGTGGTTTTTAGGGGTTAGATTGTTGGATAGTGGGAATGCATTTACAGAGGTGGGATTTTGATGTCTTCTTGTTCATGGATGTTTGCCTGGTAAACAATGTTGTATTTGATTGATTTAGCCCAACCTTATGTGAATTTTTCTCTATGATTCTCTTCTGTGGAATCTTATGGCTATGTAAAACTCTTTGAGAGAGTGGTTATGATATTTTGGTTGTGAGAACCAGTATGTTCCTATTACACTAAGGAACAGATTTGAGGATTATTATTATCAGTTTGATATTATTTGTTTGTGAGCCTGGGGGAGGTTAAATAGGTGCATCTTAAGGGAGTGGCTTACAATAGGGGTCTGGGACCCAAAGTGGTCAGTAGCAGGGTAACCTATTGTAAGTTTGTTAATAAGTGATAACATAGTAATTAAGTTTGTAGAGTTCATTAAAAAGATAATATAGGTATGGTTAGAATTCCTCATGTTCCTAAGAGGGTATTCTAGTTCCACATGGGTTTTATTGAGAGTCTGGGGCCCAGAGTGGCCAGTCTAGGGTAACTCAATACTTGAGGGTCCGGGGTCCATTGTGACCAGTCTAGGGTAACTCAAGTGGATGTCCATGTGATGACACTCCCATAGCATGTAGCCTAACTCTCCTCCATATTTTTTTTCTTTTTCCTCTGGTGGTGGTTATCTTTGTTATTTCATTATTACCTGGTGGTATGTTTTGTATTTGTTCGTTATTCTAGTATTTGGTGTTTGGTAAGTGTTGGCATTTTGATGTTTATTATATTCTCTTTATCTATAGTGGCGGTACCTTTTGATATAGAAAGCCTTTAGGACCCTTTGCTTAGTTGTTTTGTTTGAGTGTGTTATCCGAGTGGGATCTATTGTTATCTCCTTAGCATGGTGGGAGTGGACCATTTAGGTTCATGAGGTCAGGTGGTAGTGATTCTTTTACCATTTTAGATTTTGATGTTTGTGTACTAGTGCTGGATGATCCTTGTAGCAGATGATTCTTCTTGATCTTCTTTGTTAGAGATGTGTTCTTATTCTTCTTCCTTTTTTGTGATCTTGTATCATTGTATCAGTTATTCAGAGATATCATGATGTACTTTGTTTTCTATTATTTTATTTACATACCCTACGCCATGTGCAGTGGATGTAGTTTATTATGGATACCTTATGGTATTAGTTGTATCTATGTTATATTATATGTGATGTTGCATTTATCTTTCATTTATTTATATGAGTTTTGTAATTATATCTAATCTAAATTAACTAATTAATATTCACATAATCTTCATCAAGGAATCCTTGAGAGTTGTAACCTATGTGAGTTATTTATTTCATTGTATTGCTTCCGCATTGCAAAAATTTTATGTTGTTGTTTGTTAACACTTTTTAAAAAAAAATCATTTTGCAAACTTAGTTGCATGTTTAGGTTAAGTTATCGTGGGTTCCCTGGTGGGGCATCACAACCATAGGTTATGTATTTATTGTTGGTGGGACAACAATGAGTTAGAATTCTCAACTACAAAAGGTGGTTTATTTATCCAATACAGAGGTAGAGCATGTTGCTAATACAGAGGTAGCTAAGGAGATGATATGGCTACAATTTTTCATGGCAGAGTTGGGAAAATTATAGACTAATAATTATTTGTTTACAGATAGCTAGAGTGCCATCCATCTTGCAAAGAATTACACCTTGCATTCAAAGACCAAACACATACAATTGAGGTATCACTTCATTTGTTTAGTATTGGATAATAGATAGTTAAAGCTTGAAAAGATACATATAGATGAAAATCCAGTGGATATGTTTACAAAGACAATGACAAGGGAGAAGTTGAGCTCCTCTATAGCTTCAATCGGTCTTCAAGACTGAAAACAATAAATATAACAATAGAGTCTAGGGTGTGTTAATCCAGTGAGAGCTTTAGGGGTAGTGGTGTTGCTACCGAATTAGTCTCCAAGTGGGAGGTTCTTTAGTGTGGAGCCTGATCAGCCCCCAAGTGGGATATTGTTGGTTTGTGGTGATTGATCAGGAAAGTACTGTACACTTTTCATTTATCATGGGGTTCGAGGCAACACCTTGAATTTTTTTTATTTAGGGTTACCTTGTCAAGCTTTTCCCTAGGTTGATTTGTCAAGTGTTTTTTAGGGTTAACTTGTTAACCAACATAAGTCTTGTTACAATGGATTAGGGTTAGGGTTTTCTCTATATGATAATTTCATAGCTTCTTGTAGCTGTATTGATTTGCAAGGGATTTTAGATTGTAATAGGCTAAAATTAATGGATAATAAGATTGGACTCTCTATTTGGTGGAGGTAGCCCAAGATTGGGTGAACCATGTTAAATCTTTGTGTCTTCTTGTTCTACTTATGTGTGATTTATTCCTTTGCATTATTGATTATATTTTCATGTAACTATTAAATTTTTTTTTGCTAATCCTAACATTTAGAAGCTAGCTCTTCATGTTGGGGTTTGAAGGAAAGGGAAAGGGATCTTTCATGAGAAAACTAAGCTAAGGGAGGAAAAATTCCATAAAAAATATTTTGAGATAGAGTTAAGAATATGTAAGATGACATTCATAGAGGTTTGACCATTCTTAGTCATAGATTCATGCCTTTACCCACAAAGAAATGATGCACCACCATCTCTTCATTATTGGATGGGAGAACAATATGCCAAAGTCAAAAAGACATATGGATAAATATTCAGATTCGAGTCTTGGGAAGAACCTACATGGGTCTGAATAAGGACACAAAACTCCTAAGGAGTGTGTACATCCCTACACCCATAAACATTATACTAGAGAAATATTTCCGAGTAGAGGAAGAACAAGAGACACCGAGAATAGGCTCTTGATTCTGGACAAAAATAATTCATATAAGGGTCAAGTGAAGGAACAACGACCCTCAAAATAAATCTTCTTGAGGAGAAGGATGTAATTACTATAATTCATCTTCTATTTTAGATGCATTATAGGGAGAAAGAGACATTCATGATTATAAATAAATCTAAATAAACAAAAAATAATTACATCCACATAAGAAAGATGGATCAAACTCCTAAAAGACAATCATAAGACATACTGATTAAAAGGGAGAAAGGAAACATAAGCATAGTCCTTGTGAATTATTAAGAGAAAACATGCCAAGGCTAAAGAGTAAGCTCTAGAATACAGATGTTACAACATATACCTCCAGCTAAAAAGCCATGGAGACCTTTTTAAGGAATTAAATTATCTACAAATTTTACTAGTATTTCTTAACAAATTGAACTAGAGTTCAATGTCCAACTAATCAACCCCTACTATAATGTAATCTATTAGGTCTTATGGAAACAAACTCTGGCCATCTTCATCACATAATGATCATCTTTTTTTTACAAGAAAAGGGCATGCCAAAAAATCATGCACAAATTTCTCAATTTACCATGATGTGGACAAGTGCATTCCTTCTATTTGTTGTTCGTAGCATGCTTTCCAATTGTGGATGAAAAAGGAAATTATGGAGGGATTTTATGGAGATGATCACAATAATACAAAGTAACCAACTAAATGCATTTGACACTAGTATGATTTTTTTTAGTTGTGGGCATCATATGATATGACTTATTATTGGGAATGTTCATTGGTGGTTCTATTGAAAAGTAAGATCAATCGTGGGAAATGAATCACATTGGTTGACTTTGTGGAGGTGAAGCCTCAAGTAGAGGTGATTGAAATCCTGACTAACTGACATGTGTATGACCCATAAAGATGTTTGTACTTAAGGAGGGTTACATTTTGTGAAGGAGCTATGAACATGTAATGTGACAAAGTTGTTGATAGTGAAGGTAATAAAGTTGGACCGTGTATAAATCTATAGTTTTTGGTGATTCTCACAAGATTTCGGGCTACTAGGAGAGAACTCAAAACTCTAGTTGGATACTGAATATCATATATGATGAGTGTTGAGGAACTTCTTGCTCACTTTGGGTTTCTTTGATTGGTTATTAAAGGTGAACCATTGATTTCAAGATTTCATTGAGGTGCTTCTTGAAAACACATCAAGAAAAATTAGAGGCCACTATCAAACAAAAGGAAATGAAACCCATTACACATACAATGCATGCTAAAATAGGAAAATCCTAAGCAAAGGAGAGTCATGAAAAGGTCATGCAAGGAAGAATAGAGAATTAAGTACCACAAAAGGTTAGCCAAAAATCAAATTCTATCAAAAATCAGATAAGAAACATGGCATACCAAATAGAGCTAGAAATAGGAGAGTACTTTGGATTCAAAAGATAAATCAATACATTTTTTTTTAGGCTTCAGAACATAACTTTATAATTGATAACCAACAATCCACAAACCATAGTAATTGAAAAGTGGGTTAATAATTTCAGGAATAAAAATAGCATTTTCTATAGATTTTTGTGTGTTGTGAGTTTATTCTTTCCCATAATTAAGGAGATTAAATAAATTATGTGCACTTTCTAAGCTATGTAAGTGGGTTTTGTTCCAAAGACAACTAGATAGAGCCTTGCTGTCAGTGAGTTTCCATAGTCCCAACAAGGATATCACCAAGTGATAACCACTAACATTGTTCTATTGCCAACCAAGCATCCATAACCTCGATAGAGTTGCTAGAAAAATCTAAAATTGTATATATTTAGCATTTATCTTCTTTTAAAATACTTTTCTCCTTTCTTTTCAATTTTTAACATGCAAGTTGACAATGAAGACATTTCTCAAGTCAGCTGCCAAGGTGGTACCAGAAAAAAACCCCTAATTTTTCACTTAACAAGTTGTGGAAATATATCTTATCAACTTATTACAAGTAATTAATGTGAATTGTGATAAAATAGAGCTAGATAATATTATTTATTATGAAATGATAGATATTAATGTTGCATATCATGAAAAATAGAGTTAGTACACTAAGGAAATCAAAATTAATCTTTTGGTCTAAGCTGAAAATAAATGTATTTACCTAGCTCTAGACAATCAAGGTGTATAATCATCCATCTAATTAACCGCACTATCAACAACCAAACATGAGCTCGTCAACCAAGAATAGAGAAAATGGCATATTTGGAAAATGATCATGGTACTTTGAACAAATTAATGGGACAACCTTATCTAAGTGAAAGTAAATTCTCATGCATGTGAAGAGGTCATCAGCTCTATAAAAGTGACATTGATGTCATAAAACAACATAGAGTCATAGAAAAAATAAAAAGTCTTACACTATTGGAAAATACAATTGAAACAATTGTTATATTGTCATTGATGTCAAACCTTAACTGGTACGACAGCTGCTATCTAGTAGAATACCATATCTTTTTATTGACGAAGATGATTTGAAAAGAGGAAATAACAAGAGGACCTAAGGAAAGGTTGAGTTATGTGATACTTCAATGGGTACTTGATTAGTTGGCACATTGACAAGGTAATATGTTGTTTATCTTTAACACTAAGTGAAGAAGTCAATAGATTTGAGGCATAGGCTTAACCAAACAAAAGAGAAGAAATTCAGTTTAAGCCAAGTGATGCTAGAGTTGACCGAGGGCCAATAAGCCGAGAAAATTTAGTATCGACCGAGCATAAGTAATTACCGAGTAGCAGATAATTAACCAAGTGAAGACAGTGTTTTCTGAGATGAATTTTTTTAGCAATGATAGAGATATCTAGTGATGATCAAGGAAATGAACACAATATTGATTGAGTGTAAGTAATTTATAGTTTGTGAAGGAATTGAGAATCCCAATTGACATAGTTGAATTCTTGGGATATGTAAAACATGTTGACATTATTAATGAATGCTATGGAGAATTTAATGCATGGTAAACCATTTTCTTGTGGAGTCAAGGAGAATTTTGGAGATGTATTTAGAAGGAAAAGGAGGAGAACAAAATGATGGAAGGATTTGATGAATCTGACCTAAACCTAAGATCTACAGAAGAGATTAAGTGACAAAAGATTAATCTACTTGATCAAGGAGGTATAAGGATGACCTAATTATGGGTTATGGAATGTGTGGAAGAGGTTGATGTTATTGAATAAAGAATCTAAGTAGAAGGCTAAGAAGAGTTGTGAAGAGATGAACAGAGTTGAGGTGATTGCTTGAAGAGATTTCTAAGTAGATTAGAGATGGAGATGAAAATGAAGGTCAGTCAATAAATCAACATATGAGCGAATTGGATCTGTATTTGCAAAGTGAGTTGTATATTTTAGATTAGAACCTACTATTACTTTCTAACCATTGTATCAGTCAAAATCCTTTAATCAAGGTTGACCTAACAGTCATTGTGTAAATCCTTTAATCAAGGTGACATTCTAATGGAGTATTTTTAAGCCCTCTAACCATGCCACTCTTTACAGGGTGATTAAATCCTTTAATAGGGTCACACCTGACAGTGTGTATTGTAAACCTTTAATAGGGTTGGCTTCTCATAGAGCTCACTTTAGAAGAGTGAAAATTAGTAGCATGTTATTGCTGGTTTTTCCCATATTGGGTTTCCATGTTAAATCCTAGTGTTATACTTGTGTGAATGTTGTTTGATGTGAATATTGTTGAAATTTTTATATTTTGCAAGTTGATTACTTTTTGGACAGGAGACTGCA
Source organism: Chamaecyparis obtusa (assembly GCA_027943335.1). Classification (NCBI taxonomy): domain Eukaryota; kingdom Viridiplantae; phylum Streptophyta; class Pinopsida; order Cupressales; family Cupressaceae; genus Chamaecyparis; species Chamaecyparis obtusa. The sequence goes on along the minus strand of BSBK01002454.1, from coordinate 71,231 downwards.
AGTTTTATGTTACTAATCTATTCTATAGAGACTGAGTAAATTGATGATTAGATCTAAGTTTTTTGAAGAGATTAAAAGTTGAATTAGTACATCTGGACCTGAGGATAACTGATTCACCCCCCTCTCAGTTATTCCAAAATCATTCTAACAATTGGTATTAGAGTAGTTGGTGCTTGTAAGGAGTAAGTTTAAAGGTACTTGAAGCTAATGATAGAGATGTACAAAAAGGAGGTACCAAAGCTGAACAAGGAGAAATTCCCTACATGGAAAAGATTGATGAAATTATATCTAGTTGGTATTGGTGATTCGATGAAATACTATGTGGAAAATGCTTATGTACCAGTCGCTGCACCTATGATAGCTAAGGAGATGAAGGATAAACAAGAACATAATTAGACAATGTTGGAGATTGCATCAGCCCTAAGCTATCCTAAATTTGAAGACATCAAGGATTGTACTAATGCAAAGAAGATGTGGGACACTCTAGCAACTATCTATGGTGGGGACACAAATGTGCTGAGAGCCAAATCTGAAATTTTTAGAGGTAAGTTTGATTAAATGAAAATGAAAGAAGGTGAAAACATTGTTTAGTATTGTGGAAGAGTTAAAGAGGTAGTAAATTCTATTAGTCAAAGGTAAACTTCCTATAATCTGCTTTTCATGTAACAAAGTTGGCCATATTGTAGCAAGATGCCCTCACAGGAATGACAAGGATGAAATAAGGGAAAGCAAGTATAAAAACAAAAGAAATGTTAGAGATCACAGAAGGTACAAGGACTACAAAGAAAAATGTAAGATCTTGTTATATTGCTAAAGAAGAAATTGACAATGAAACTAGTGAATCTGATGATTGTGATATAAAAGTTGAAAAAGAAACAGGTAAAAGATTGAAATGTTTGAGATCTGATAGAGGAGGAGAGTTCATATCAAATGATTTCAATATATTCTACAATGATAGAGGAATAAAGAGAAAAATGTCTACACCTAGGACACCACCACAGAATGGTATAATAGAGAGAAGAAACCGATCAATTATGGATTGTGTAGAACACTGATGATAGAGAAGAATGTTGCACAAAAAAATTGGAGAGAAGCTATCAGTACAACTGTTTATTCCTTGAACCTAGTACAAATCAAGAAAGGTAAAAATGCTACACCTTTTGAATTATGGCATGGTTAAGAACCTAATGTGAAATACTTTAAAGTCTTTGGAAGAAAATTTTATATACTGAAGGAAAATAGGAATGGAAAAATTGATGCTAAAAGTGATGAAGGCATATTCCTAGGATATTCCACTAAGAGAAAAGCTTACAAGTGTTTGAATTATAACACTAAAAAAGTTGTGGAAAGTGAAAATATCAGAGTTGATGAATATGTAGGAAAGAATGAGGTTGAGTACAAACAAGAACTTGAAGATTACATATCTTTTGTATATATGGAAGAAGGAGAGGCTAGTAATGCAACCAGAAAACAAAGATGTCGAGAAACAACATGAACTTGTTGAATCATAGAAAGATATTGCCGAGCATCAAGAGGATGTTGTCGAGCAATCAGAAGAGGAGGTAGAGAATATACAAGATGAACCTAAAGATCAAAAACAAGTAGAAAGGAGATCTGAGCCTACAATGGCACAATATGTAAGAAGACATCATAAGCCATAACAAATCATTGGATATAAGGAATCTGTAATCATGCCAAGAATTAAATTAAAATATCAAACATGCTTGTTATGTGAATTTGAGCCTAAGATAGTAAAAGATGATTTAGAGAATGAAGATTGGATACAAGCCATGAATGAAGAAATAGAGCAGATAGAAAAGAACAAAACCTGGACACTAGTGCCAAGACCAGAAGACAAGAATGTTATTGGAACAAAGTGGGCACTTAGAAATAAGCTAAATGAACATGGAGAGGTCATTAGGAACAAAGCCAGATTTCTATGCAAGGGATACACACAGGAAGAAGACATTGACTATGGGGAAACATTTTCCCCAATTGAAAGATTGGAAGGAGTGAGAACTCTACTTGCATATGCATCTTTTAAAGGATTCAAAGTTATCAAATGAAAGTTAAATCTGCATTTCTGAATGGAATATTGGAAGAAGAAGTATACATTGAATAGACAAAAGGATTTGTTGACCCAAGAAAGAAGAAAATGGTTTGCAAACTACATAAGGCACTGTATGGATTGAAACAAGTCCCTAGAGAATGGTATGAGAGACTGTACAATTATTTGATAAAGATTGGATTTGTAAGGACAAATGACAACATCAAACTATATTTGAAGACTGAAAAAGGTAAAGGGATATTGTTAGCTGAAATTTTTTGTTGATGATATCGTATTTGGAGGAAAAGAATCCCTATGTCAAACATTTTCAAATGAGATGCAAACTAAACTTGAAATGTCCATGTTTGGTGAGATCAAATTCTGTGTTGGTTTGCAAGTCTATCAGATGAAGAAAGGTATCTATATTACACAATCTAAGTATGTTAAGGAGATACTGAAAGCTTTTGGTATGGAGGATTCTAGACCAGTAAGTACACCCATGGCTACTGGATAAAAACTATCAAAAAATGATGATACAACTGAAGTGAATCAAACCTTGTATAAATATATGATTGGAAAGCTATAATATGTTGTCCATAGTAGACTAGATATTTCCCTAGCAGTTGGGATTGTTGCAAGATTTTTTGAAAATCCTAAGGAGAGTCACATGATGATAGTGAAAAGGATATTGAGATATCTAAAAGGAACATAGGACTATGGATTGTATTAGAAGAAGAATGACAAGTTTGAACTAAAATTTTATACTGATGCAGATTGGGTAGGAAATGTTGATGATAGAAATAGTATAGGTGGTGGCACATTCTTTCTAGGAAAGAGATTAGTCTCTTGGACAAGCAAGAAAAAAAAACTACATTTCCCAATCTATAGCAGAAGCTGAATATGTAGCAGCAACAATGAATTGTTCAAATTTAGTGTGGATCAAGAAATTGTTAAAAGGTATGAAGGAGGAAATAACTAAGTCAGTTGTTATTTTTTGTGATAACACTAGTGCTATTAATATATTAAATAATCCTATAATGCACACTAAGACTAAGCATATTGCTATCAAGTATCATTACTTGAGAGAGCTAGTTGAAGACAAAGAAGTGAGACTAGAATACGTGAATACAAAGGAACAATTAGAAGATATATTGACAAAAGAATTACCTAAAGATGCTCATGAATACCTTAGAGGTAAATTAGGGGTGATTCCTCTAACTAAGGCTACCTAGTAACATATAGGAGCATTGCATCAAATGTACTAATTAGAATATCTGACAAATTGATGCAGAGGAGGTCACACTTTAGCAGTTGCCTAGAGTTGTGAAAATTAAAGAAAAAGATGTTGATCAGTCATAAGCAAGATGATAGAGGGAGTAATAAAATTCAAAGAACTAACATGCAAATATCTACATGGTGAAGATGAATGTCTTTGGCATTGTTGTCAAAGAGGGAGAGATTTAGAGAAGGAGTTGTCAAGAGTAAACATGAGAGAGATTTAGAAAACCTGAGAAAATAGAAACAAAAAGAGATTTAGAAGGGGTTACCATAAGAAAGAGGGAGAGATTTAGTAAAGATGAACAAAAAAATCTACCCAAGAGGGAGCTCATACTTGGCTGAAAATCAGAATGAAGCTAAGGATATTAATGAAGATCTGATACACAAAGAGAGTTGACTGAAGTTGCTTCATATCATATTTTTGGATTGTATGGTTGAACATGTGGTGTTTCCATCAATGCCAAAGAGGGAGATTGTTGGAAATGATAATTGAAACAATTTTTATATTATCATTTATGTCAAACCTTAACTAGTAAGATAGTTTCTATTTAGTAGAGTACCATATCTTTTGATTGATGAAGAGGATTTGAAAAGAGGAAATAACAAGAGGACCTAAGGAAAGGTTGATTTATGTGATACTTCAATGGGTACTTGATTAGTTGGCATATTGAAAATGTAATGTGTTGTTTATCTTTAACACTAAGTGAAGAAGTCAATAGATTTGAAGCATAGGCTTAACTGAGCAAAAGAGAAGAAATTCAGTTTAACCTGAGTGATGCTAGTGTTGACCGAGCACTAGTATAAGCTGAGAAAATTTAGTATTGACCGAGCATAAGTAATTGCCAAGTAGCAGATAATTAATCGAGTGAAGAAAATATTTTCTGAGATAAAATTTTTTAGCGATGACCAAGAATTCTAGTGATGACCGAGGAGATGAACATAGTATTAACTGAGTGTTAGTAATTTATAGTTTGTGAAGGAATTGAGGATCCCACCTGACATAGTTGAATTCTTGGGATATGTAAAATGTGTTGACATTATTAATGAATTATATGGAGCATTTAATACATGGTAAACCATTTTCTTATGGAGTCAAGGAGAATTTTGGAGATGTGTTTAGAAGGAAAAAGGAGGAGAACAAAATGATGGAAGGATTTGATGAATCTGACCTAAACCTAAGATCTACGGAAGAGATTAAGAGGCAAAAGATTAATCTACCTGATCAAGGAGGTATAAGAATGACCTAATTATGGGTTATGGAATGTATGGAAGAGGTTGATGTTATTGATTGAAGAATCTAAACAGAAGGCTAAGAAGAGCTGTGAAGAGCTGAACAGAGTTGAGGTGATTCCTTGAAGAGATTTCCAAGAAGATTGGAGATGGAGATGGAAATGAAGGTCTGTCAATAAATCATCATATGAGTGAATTGGATCTATATTTTCAAAGTGAGTTGTATATTTTAGATAAGAACCTACTGTTACTTTCTAACCATTGTATCAGTCAAAATCCTTTAATCAAGGTTGACCTAACAGTCATTGTGTAAATCCTTTAATCAAGATGACATTCTCATGGAGTGTTTTCAAGCCCTCTAACCAGGCCACTCTTAATAGGGTGATTAAATCCTTTAACAAGGTCACACTTAATGGTGTGTATTGTAAACCTTTAACAGGGTTGGCTTCTCATAGAGCTCACTTTAGAAGAGTGAAAATTAGTAGCATGTTACTGGTGGTTTTTTCCATATTGGGTTTCCATGTTAAATCTTGGTGTTATACTTGTGTGAATTTTGTTTGATGTGAATGTTGTTGAAATTTTTATATTTTGCAAGTTGATTACTTTTTGGACAGTGGACTGCAAGTTTTATGTTACTGATCTATTATATAGAGACCAAGTAAACTTTTTATTAGATCTAATTTTGTTGAAGAGCTTGAAAGTTGAATTAGTACATCTGGACCTGAGGATAACTGATTCACCCCCCCCTCAGTTATTCTAAAATCATTCTAACATTAGACATGGGTTTTGAGTTACCAACTTGAGAAGTATGGATACCTCTGTTTGGCTGACCACTGCTAGAAAATAAAAACATTTTTTGGATTACATAGACAATAGTAGGCTTGCTACTTTGATTGCTACTGATGATGAGTTTTTTCTTGTTGCCACTAAGTGGTTGTAAGGTAAGGATTTCATAAATAGTTAATATCTCTATAGGGTTAACACATACATCACATCTAGGTTCGTTAGTTTCTTTGCTAGATTTATGGGAACCTAGGGGTGTGATCGAGTTACTCATTGTTGGGGTATTTGGAAGGTCTTACTGAAAAGGTATAGAATATTTTTTGGTAGTCAGACTCTATCAAGTTGAGTTGCCACTAGAAAGTAACTTGAAGGCCTTTCTTAAAAATAGAATAGAGGTACCATGGGTACCATTTGTCTCTAATTTTTGCACTAGGCCACTCGCAGTGCGTCGATGTTATCCATGACATGAGGCCAATTTTATGAAAAATATGTAGACCCAAATAAGGACATGGATAATGAGTGGCTATAGGATTTGGAATGTCCCTGCTAGGGAACCGATAAGGAACAGGTCTAAAGTACAAGAAAAGTAACTATTTTTTTTTATAAACATTACTAAGATCTTATTTGATAATCCTACATGTGAACATGTCCTTAAAGGTTCCCTTATTGATTGTTATAAACATTAAAACCACTGATACAATTAAATACCTTAATGAATTCATCTCCTTTCCTACCTTACACAACATTTAGATTTTTGAAAAGAGATAGGAACATATTACTTCTTTCATAAACTAGATACATTTATCCTTTCCTTTTTTATTTCTTTCCTATTAACCATACCTACATATAGAATATTTATACTTCCAAAACATAAGTGAATTTCCATTTTGAAGTCCTTACTTTTCAATTTTCATTTCAAGATTCAAAGAGAGATAGGGTAGAAGGTATATATTTACATTCCTTTATTACAACTTTTTGATTTTCAAACATACATTCCCTTTGATGTTTTGAAAACTACCCCTCCCAAATTACATTGCTTATTTCTTTCAATTTCAAATACAATTACATCAAATTGCCCGAGTGCTTACAATTAGATCTTTACCCCTTGTTTTGCAATAAATAAAAGTACATGATACAATACAAGAAGTCTTCATCATTGTATTAATCTGGACCAAGACAAGACACAAATCGTGAACAATACCTTGAAAGAGATTTTCCATCTAACTATGTGAAATTGGTGAAGATCCACCCCCCTCCCCATGCTAGGAGATAAAACCAAGGTACTCATAAGGCCTAAGGAAATCTAAGGAAAAATAATCATTAACTCAAATACCAAAAGAGAAAGGACATAAACAAAAAAATATCACCATACTATAACACAAGGGTTAAGTTTCTAGTATACCATCTAGGTGAGTGTCATCACACAGCCTGTATATTGGGATCCACCTTGGAAACCATGTAACCTTGGTCCCCTTTTTATGTTACAGATCCACCTTGGCAGTTACCCATGGTCCCGGTACTCCGACAAGTCTATGTGGACTTTAACATTATATGTCTTTCATTATCTTTGGAAACCCCCTCTCAAGTTAATTTTTATGATTATCACTTGATTATAAAATCACCCATAGGATCCCCTAGAAACCACTTTGGATCCCAAAATCTATGGTGAGCCACTCACCTAGGGTACCTATTACCCTACCCTAACACATGCCAAAAGACAAGGAAATACTTCAAGTGTTCTAAATCATAAGTTTAGGAAGCTCTCTTATGTACTCAGACCCTCGGGATGAGTCCTAACCTTAACCATATGCATAAAAATTATAATAAAAAGGATGTCACACATAAGAAACCTCAAGTAAAACTTTATGATTAACCTCATACATTATTTTGAACATTGAGAGAGGTCAAATGATGCAGATAGAGATCAGGATAAAAACTAGGAGATACAGACCAAACCCCAAGCCATAAGGTGATCAAACTGAATCTCGTGACCTAAAAATCCAATATGAGTATTCCCAAAGGATGATATGAATACTCCCATAGTCTAGTATGAGTAAACAAGTTTAAAATTTTTTACTCGTACGAGAACTGACTCAAAAGTTCCCAGATTAGACCCAAATTGAAATTACAACCAAAGTGAAGTATGAAGAGTGTTTGGGGAAGGTTTTATGAGGTGGTCCTAGTTAAGGTCTCTTAGTACCACATTCATAACCCCTCTCCAAATCATAATATATCCCCAATAAAATAAAAACCTAAACTATTTAAGAATTCATTGCAAAAATCTGCATAAGGAACAATAAGGGAAAACTACTTACAGATCTTCCTAATCCATCCTAAACATTCCTAATCTTCCCTAAACTTCCCTAGACCATACATATATAGAATAAAACAATTAATAACATCCATAAAGACAACAGTAACCCTCCCAGGAAGAAATTTCAATAATTCACCATTATATATTCACAGACAATAAGGTGATTTCCCTGGTTCCAGACCCTGCCTGGAGTCCTAGAGAGAAATTCCTTCCAAAGTTGAGCAGTCCTTAGAACCTTCTTCCAAGATTTGGGTGATGGATATCCTTCCAAGAAATATCTCTAATCCCTTCTGAACCCAAGCACTTCCTTCTCTGAGAAACTCCTCAACCCCAAACTAAATCTCCATTCAAATTTTATCTCGAAAACAAAACTATCAATATTTCTTCCAGAAATCCCCAAATTTCTCCTAATGCCAAATCATCAATTATTTCAAATATTAATAGCCAACCATATGTTTGGAGGAGTTTCTTTATGGGAAGCAACTACTCCAACTGCTACAGTTGGTTCCAAATATTAAAACAACTCTCATAAACTTAATTAAAATTTTTATTGTTTTTTTATTAACTTATTTTACCTCTCAAGACCATAGCTATGTTAGAGGTGAAAAGAATTTCCAAATGACTTATATATCCCAAATGACTCAGATATCCCAAATGGAAACTAGCTAGCCTAACTCCTAGGAGGCCTCGAGTACAAAAATCCTAGGCATGCTAATTTTACTAATAAGTGATTTATTCCTCTTATTTATTTATTTTTATTTTATAATTCATCATCTATTCTACAAGCATACAAATAAAATTATACATGCAAAGAAAACACATAGCTTATAACTATTTATATATACGTAGGTATATATGTGTGCACCCATATATACATACACATATATAATACATAATCCATACATCCAATTTTACATTTAAAAGACAGAAAAACATAATACGTCAGTATATATAAAGAAATAATGAAAACATATTCTAAAACATAAATCTCAAAATCAACAAAATCATAATACTGCTCAAACCCCCAACTAAGGTGACTTCCTAAATAGGAACCTAAGTCAACAAGGGTTCCTTGAGAGTATCTTGGCAATATCTCCCTACAACAATGTTCGAGGATTTGAAGACACACTCAGACCTCTGTAGCTAGGTGAAGTTGATGCCTAGTAATCGCATCCTACATCATCAAGCCAATAGAATATATACACCAACATATATATACAAAATAGTGGCAGACAAGGAGGGAGAGTGCGACATCATGTGGATCTCCCATAGAAGTGACTATGACTACCTCTCCTCATCCCACAAGCACATTAAATAGTATCAATATCAAAGCATAATTGGATTAGTATGGTTAGCTCTAAAAATAATCATAACTTCATAATGTAAAACAAGGATGAATCATTTTCATAAACAATAAAATCATATATATATAAATCAACATGTCATGATAATGTTTTAATCATTTATTACTTTCATAAAATAGTTTTATTATCCAAACATATGCTCAAAATGTCTCACCATCTAATCAAAATAAGAAAAAACAAATAATCCATAATACTAAATGTAATGATCTTGTTAGTCCAAAATATCAGAGTACTAGGGTGGGAGTTACAGGATTTCTATTTGTGGGTCCTATTTGAGAAAAGATGAGATTCATATAACGAGATGTAGAACAAGGGGACTTCTAACTCAGGAGATATAGAGTACAACAAAGAAGACTTTGTTGGGGATGGTGCTAACTCTAGCAACATGTGACTTGCGTTATAGTGAAATAGAAAAATCCATTTTGTTATTTTGACATTTTGTTACCATAAAAATGTAAAGGACAAAAATAAATCAAAGATTATATCTTTTTGTACTTGTGAATAGATACTTTGATGAATGAAACAAAACTGTCAGATCAAACCCAATTAGACGAAGGGTGTGAAGCCTAAATGAAGAGTTGATCGAACATTACTAATCAAGGGATCGCAACAACCATTCGATTTATTTCAAAAGAAGATCAACGGTCCTATTTTAAACTTATATATTTGGTGCAAAAGGTTCCATTTTTTCCCATCGAGTTACAGGTTTGAATGCCGATGAAGTAATGGAAAATCATGCAACCATGCCGTCGAAACGTTATTGTAATTTTTCTCTTGAATATAGACCAACAAGGCACTCATTTCAAATTACAAAAGCTACAGGATTTTTAGAGTGACTAAGTGGAGCAAAATTGCAGAGCGTATTGTGTTTTTTGGAAAATATTTATCGGGTGAGTGATTCTATGAATTATTGTGTTTCTACGAGTTTTATTGTTAGGGTTCAAAGAAGTGGGTTTTTTGTGTGTTTCTGGTTAAATTGAATATTGAGCCCTATGTTTTAAGATGGCACCACGAAGAGAAGATGGCTAGATTATCAGGAGAGGGTCGTATGTGATGATTTTCTTGAACAACTTGATCATTCTACCAATGATTCATCTAAGTTGAAAGAAATTGTGCCCAAAAACCCTCGTCTTAGAGCTGCAGATAGATTATATGATAAGGGTAAATATATGAGGGATGCAAACATTGGTGTGTCTAGTTTGGTTTTGTTGAAGGTAGGGTTTGGACAGGGATGTGCTTTTTCCCCTAACAGTAATGTATGGTAGTTTGATTTAGGGAAAATGGTAGTCCCAAAATTTTTTATGGGTATTGATATATTTCTCCAAGTGGCTAAGAATTATGACCATGTAGAAAGAGTGGTCAGGGATGTGAATGGAAACCCTCTAGTTAGTATTACTACTAGTGAGATTAGAGAGGTTTTTTGGTTAAGTGAACCTTCTGATGCCCTAGAAAAAATAGATTTTGATGAACTCAGAGAGGTTTACAAGGCACAAAGGGACTATCTCATAAGTGGTCCTTTGAGATAGTTTTTTGACAGGGTAGGAGGGTTGACTATGGTAGGACCGAATACACTAGAGCCCATCAAGCTAGATTACTTTAATCTAAAGGAAAAGGGTATGTATTGGTCTCTATGTCATATTTTTTATGAATATTCATAAGTAGAGATGCAAGTACGTTATATGTTCTTGATAGCAACTATCACAATGGACATGTATGCACAGGTAGTGCATGAGAACTATTTTTACACCTTCTCACCAAGTGATGTCTCTTCATGGAATGAATATGACCTAGAATGCACATATTCCATTTTCTCAAAATGCTTTATAAACTTCAAAGCATATGCAATCGACATGATTATAGTCTATCTCTCATAATATACAAGGATTGTAGCACATATGAAATGGATTCATTGAGAAGGTTTATATTTCAAGTTGGACTCACCTATAGATTTAGCATTAACAAATCTACTGGGAAGTTTATATTTTAAATTGTGTATGGTGTCAAGATCTTGGAAAAACTTGGTTGCTATGATTACATTTCAGGGACCCATAGGAAGCGATTTTGATCCATCTGAACAAGTCACCTTGCCTACTCTCAAGAATTTGAAATAGCACTTTTTACGCCCACCCCATATATCTCACCTAGGCTTTCCCACACCCACCTATCGCAAGGTGTTGGTGCACCCTACTATTATTCTTGAGTGGAGGGGCCACAGTTGGATCTACATGACTAAGCTCCTAGTGTTTGGTCAGAGATGCAGAAAAACTCATGCTTCTCAGTAATGGAATGCCAATGGACTACACAAGGTTCAGAAAGGTGCCCATTCCCCTCCTATACCGACCCATATGCTAGTCCTACCCACTGAATCATGTTGTTGTGATAAATGCAGACTGCTAGCACACGTTGAGCGCTATAGAGCGTGCTTCCACAAGAATCAAAGGGTATTCAACCTCAAATCAGAATCATTAATAACTCCTATGTGAGCCCTACAATTCTATGGCCTCAACCCCATGTTCCTCAGCTGCCACCAGCCTAGCATCAGAAGAGTTTAGCTACTCTATCTGCGCCAACCCTACTATTAGAAGATAAGAAGTCATTCCCCCCGTTCAATCATAGAAGATAAGAAGTTGAACCTGACTATTTATATAGGGGCACCCACAATATGATAGATACTCTGGGATCAGGCTTTCTAGCTGACACCATGGCCCTAATCTCGATTGTTGGATGGATATATATGTCATCTATTAATATGGATACGCCGCTACTTTCCATAGTGAGCTAGTTTTGTGGTTGCAATTCATCTTGAGAAAGGCCAATGACTCTCAAGAGCCGATCCCACCAATGGAACCTACAGATCGAATTTTGTTCATTCCTTTATGTAGAAATTTATTTATTTTTTATTGTTTCTTTTCCATGTATCATGCATTATTTTAGACCAAAATTTTACAGTATTTTAGTGCACTTAAAGAAATAATTTATCATAACAAAAGGACTCACTACCACATACAAAATTGGTAGTAAGTCTAGGAAATGCCCGACTCTTGAAATACATGTGTGATTGGAACCCACCTTAAGAAATGCCATGTTTTCTTTTAATAAAAAAAAGAACTAATAAATAATATTTTTTTGTCATGTCAAATGTGTTGTTAAATTGTGATAATGCTAAGTGTGTAAGTCATCCTACAATTGTTATCTCAAAAAAACAAAGCGACTATGCAGAAGCACCTTAGAGTAAAAACTATAAATGGAAACAAAACACATGTCATCAATTTTGTAGCATTTTTTGGAAAGGAAACACTAACTATTTAAACTAACTTTACAAACAAAATAAATTACAAGGACCCATTTACAAGGTGAAAATAGCTACCCTTGCAACCTAATTTTTGTATTTAATTAATTTTTCAATAATGCTTTGACAAAAATGGGGAAAAATTAAATATATATCTCTATTTTTGTGTAACACATCAGGGGAAATTACATAAATATCCATTCCTGGAAAATTGTTTGACGTCACATGGGGTGATGCATTAACTTTGAAAGATTTCTCCTCATGCTTCGACATGAGCATGATCTAAGTTGACTGGTGAGCTACAAGTCATGAAAAATACCTAATTGGGCACCCTTGGGTGTTTTTGAAGTTAGTTTTTGCGGGGATGACACTCCTTCATTTATTGGCCCCAATTGTTACTAGCTTTGCAGATTTGTGTTCCTGGGAGGGATCCTCTAGAGTCATTGAAACCTTTTTTTCTAAGTGTTGCACAAAATTCTTCTAGGTCATCCCAGAAAAACATATCTTCATTTTCTATTTCCTTATATCCTGAGATAGCTAGTGTTTCCTCCATCTTCTCATTTTGAGCCTTGAGGTACAATTCTTTGGAAATTTCCTTCTCTAATTGAGTTTTTTAAATCATTGGAGTTTGTGCCATGGATGCCTCCTCTTCTTCCAAAAAATAGGGGAGTTCCATAAAATAGCTCGAATCCTTGGACTCCACATCCTTGTGATCTTTTGGGGTGTTCTTACTATATTTATCATACGGGTTTGACCTTGTCTGTTGAATGATCTACTGGCTCTAGTTGGGATAAAAAATAAGTGTGTCCTTAGGATACATGGATGTTTGATCTCATACACTTTTTCATTCCATTTCCAAATGATTGGCCCTCTCATGAATGGGGAAATTATTTCTAACATCATACTTTGAAAGGAGAAGGTGAAGAACAATTTTGGCTTGAGCTCATTGTCCTCCCAAGGTGGTTCCTCTGAATGTATGTAGACATGTCTCCAAATTTAGAAACTACTTTCTCAATAGACCTAAAACCCTTGATACATGTCATAAAAGCATGCAAGGAGGAGATGAGGGTGTTCCTCTAATTTTCTAGTTCGGTAATCTACATTTCTCATTGGAAATTGTGAAGTATCTCTCAGGAACTTGGAGCTTCGTATTCTTGAAAAGGTTTAGGAGTAACCTAATCGATAAAAGTGTAGTAACTCAGATCCATGTATGATCATATCTTGTGTGCAGCTTACCGAGTGAACTTGAAGGCTTCATGCAAGAAAAGAAAACCAAAATGTGCAATAACTTTGGTGACAATGTTCAACTCTATCCCACTGGGTGTGCCAAAAAAATATTGTTGATCTCTAAGAGATTCATGCCTAACTAAGGGTAGTCAGGAAGCTTTACAAGAGTGGGACAAGGGATGAAACCTATAAAGAAACATCTTGGATTTTAGAAGTCATATCTTCATGTTGGGGTTTGAAGGAAAGGGAAAGGGGTCTTTCATGATAAAACTAAGCTAAGGGAGGAAAAATGCCATAACAAATATTTTGGGACAGAGTTAAGAATATGTAAGATGGAACCCATAGAGGCTTGACCATCCCTAGTCAAAGATTCAAAAATTTACCCACAAAGACATGATGTACCACGTACCCTTCATTGTTGGATGAGAGAAAAAAATGCCAATTTAAGAAAGACATGAAAAAAATTCATATCCCAACATCGGTGATGTAGAGAGCACTACCAAAAGTGTGTTTTTTGGGCCTATTCTTGATTGAGTCACCCAAAAAACCTCTCTTCACACCCACATTATCCAATAAATTCTTTATGAATTAGACTAACTCTCCAATTTCCTTTTTCACCCCACCCAACTCTCCTAGCTCACTTGAACTTAGAGAAAGTTAAAGCAATATTTTGTTTTAAGGACAATTTCCCTAACTTGGTCCAATTATGGAAATCTATCCTATGCCTCAATCAAATGGTTTGAACACCCTTATTAGGTCTTATACATGAGGATTCAACCACCTATTGGGTTCCAAGACTCCCACAACACCACTATCTCTTATTTGGCTAGTAGACTTGATTAGGTCTCCCAACGAGGTTTTTAACCAATAACTTCCAAAACTTCTAAGTGAATTAGAAAACAAAACAAAGATTTAAGTACCCTTTTGGTACTTTTGAGTGAATACAAATTGATAGAATATGAATCTACTCTAGCACTCCTCAACCCTTACTATGTTCACAGATCTAATATGCCTAATTAGGCTTGGTTAACAAAGCAAGTCCCAAGGAATGGGTCCATTAAAAATCAAAAACTTTAGATATATTTTCCTATCTCAAAATGTTCCAAATCCACCCTTTACCAAGTCCCAATACTCCTTTTGTCTGATTGTTCATACAAAACCAACATTCTCTAGGCTAAATACATGGGCTTATTGAGCCTAGGGCTCGCTTGAAAACATAGCCAACCAACACCTCATGTTCTGAGCCTTAGAAATCTTATAGTAATTATTTTTAACTTGCATTTCCCAAGTGGTCATGGAATTCCATTGGAGAAATGCAAGTTAGGGCTCCATCTTTGACAAACCCTAATTTTGGGAGGGTTTTTGGGCTTCTTGTGCAAAAACAACTAGATGTCCCTACAATGATGACCAATTTAAATAAAACCAATTGCATTTGAAAGAGAACTCAATCTAGTATCTTCCCATGCAAATGGATCTAACACACCAATCCATACAAGGTTGTACAACACAGGAAAACAAGAATTCAGTGTTGTTTTATTCATTTGTCTTTAACTTCCATAAAATCTCCAATATATCTCTCCATGGATGGGTAAAATAAGACTAAATATACTTGTCCCAATGATCACAACTGATTTTTAAAAGGTTATGACTGTTTGGGAACAAGTTACAACTTCCTGAACAACTTTTGAAAAGTTGCTTGACAACAATTTTGCAACTTTTGAAATTTTCTTCCTATAAGCTATCTAATGGTTCAAACATGCTCTAGGAATTTTTTCATGGTCATTATTAGAAAAAAAACCTTAAAAAATCCTAAGAATCCTTATTCTAGACTTTTAAATAGGTCCTATTAGTTTAATGAGACCTAAGGTTTATAAAGCACCTTTGGGACTCTTAGCCTTACAAAGTGGACCAATGATTAAATTGGGTTGATCTAAAGGATTCAAACCCTTATTACATCATGTTGACCTCCTCGAATCATAGAATGTATGAGGTTCCTTGAACCATACTCCTTTGGTCAAAAAGAACTCATGTCTCTTGTGTTGGGATCTCAGCCAAATTTTATCTAGTCTTCTCAATGGCTTCTGTTGTCAGCCATGTAGCATCTTCCAAGGGTTGATTCTTCCATTTCACTAAAAAATATTCATGGGTCCTCCTCCTTGTCTTATGACTTACCCTCATGTCCAAAATTCTCTCAATCTTAGGCTTGGGTTGTTGTGGTAGATTCTTCACCAAGTTTGTCAAATCACCTGCATCACAAACATCACCTCTTCTTGCTCTTGAACATTAGTGACATCTGATGCATTCATTAATTTTGTAAAACCCAACTATTTCTGTATATAGAACAAATAAGACATGTGAATTCATCAGTATACATGTAAATTTTTAATAATAATACATTTCAACAAATAAACTTAAATTGTACTAAATTAACTTGTGTACTTTGGGTGTCCTCGAGGATTTCTTTTTTCATCCCAATGTCTTGGAGCTAGGTGGGGCACCCTAGTAGAAACAAAATTAACATAAGATAAATGAATATGATAACACATGGGTTTAATTAAAATTATAAAAAAGAGGTATGAAAAATATGATATTGCAAAGCTCTCTAGGCCAAAGTCAATTGCAAAAAGCCTCACATCATCAACTTTGGAGATCTTAACCCCTAATAAGCCCTACAAAACATCAAATAAATATACATATTAAGAAAATATATCTTGACACCAAGAAATTATTCTATTTTTATGAATATTTAAAAACTACACCTTAGCTGTCGAAGCTACCTGTGTACGTCTAGTCGAATGAACACTTTGTGGTGTGCTCGTAGTATTACTTGCTACACCCTACAATGCATATTATTCATAAATCAATTTAATTTGTTCTCTAAATAAAAATTTATTTACTTTTATAAGATTTAGGTGATTAATTAATAACATGTAAAAACATAAATAAACATACCTAAGTCTATCTTGTAGAAAACACCATCATCAATAGGTCATTTGTGAGGGCCACATATATCCTTAGCAGAAAATGCCTAGCATCTACTCCCACAATGTGTACACAAATGGGATGTTGAACCATCCTCATTTGCATTGGTATATACCCCAACACATATACCCTGACAACTAGGTAACATATGCTCAATGGGTTGGGATGAGCCAAATGGAGCATCTAATGACAATGGAGGTGGTGCAAGTGTTGATCCACCCTCTGCCTCGATTAAATGTGTGCCATTCTCAATAATGACATCAGTCAATGATGTAGCTTCCTGAAGGGTCTGTAAATACATAGATTCCTTCACTAATATCAGGACCACAACATGAACTATAGTTTTTTTAGCTAGACACATCCTATGTTGTAGCTCTACCACCCTATGGGCCCTAACTCTATCCTTCACAGAGCCTCTCCCTCTACCATGGAACTATCAAATGTCAAAGTAATTCATCTTCTCACTGAGGATAAAATCAAAATATAGCTTTCTACAAAAATATAAAGGAACCTCCCAATTATTACAGGGTGCTTGGTCAAAGACCATATACCACCTGTCCGAAAATGCAAATCTCATCCTATTATGAACAAACCAATGTATGGGAAACCAATTTTTAGTTACTTCTAGGGACATACTACTAATACGATTAGTGAAAAGAGAACATATGTCTTCTTTAAGTATCCCATTTTTTTCACTTGATCATATGACAACCCATCGACATAAAATGCACGACATCTATCCCTCCATGAACCCCATGTTGTAACCTCCCTAAACAACTGATTCACAATATTGAGCATTTTTTCTAAGGAAGTGGTGATAGATGAGTGGTTCTCTAAACTAGAAGACCTCAACCTATTAACCAATATAGACATTTAGGGATTGTTTTGTTGAAGGTGATTGATAATGTATTCTTATGTCACATCAACATGACCTATTGGAGGACACAGAGGGTTTGGATTAGGGTTTGGTGGTGGGTTTGGGTTTTTTGAGGGTTTTCTTATTGCGGGGCTATAATTTAAGGGTTATCTTGTTTCTCATTTCCAACATTATCAAGATTTTCATGTGTTCGGAGAGATCTTTGTTGTCTCTTTCATGGTTGGGGATTATTTTTTGAATCTAACATCAAATTAGTTAAAAAAAATTAATCACTTCAACAAACCCTACTCAATCAAAATTGAAACAAAAATAATTTAAAAAAAATAAATTCTGACCTATTTGACAGTGTGTCGTGCTTGCAAAATGATCAATATAGAAACAAAATCCAATAACAAGAAGAACCCACTTAGGTTTTGGCATTTTCCCTTCCTCCTCTCTCCTTCAAACTCAGTTTTGGCGTGAAAAAAATAGTCAAACATGGGTTTTTTTAAAAAAAATATGACAGTCAAAACGCAATGAGTTTTTGAAAAACCTAAGTTTTTATTATTATTTTTTGTGGCTTGGAAAAGGCTCGGCTTTTGCAAGCCTAGTTTTTTCAAACTTTGAATAACTCGATCATGTTATGAAAAGTTTTGGTTTTTTTAGGAGGTGGCCACTTTTTTGCACACCATCTTGGTGCACTTACCCTAAGAAAAATCATGTTTTTTAGTTGTGATCAGCAAGGATACTATATTAGTAAATTTTTGAATAGTAAAAAGGGTGAAAAGAAGAAGAAACAATAGATAATAGCTTCAACAGATATTGATGAATTGTCTTCAAGACTTGAAGAAGAGTTCTCTCTTATAACTTGTCTATCTAGCTCTACCTCCATAAGAGTCTAGTACATCAATAGTGGGGTGTCATGTCACATGATAGGAGTCAGAGAGTATTTTTCCAACTACAAAGTAGAAGAGATAGACTATTAAATATAAATGGTTAACAAGTCCAAGTGCACTCTAGTTGGGAGAGGGACAATCACAGTTCAGAGGTAGTTAGGAAAAAACCTTTAGATTACAAATGTGTTACATTTACCAAGAATGAGTATAAATCTTTTAGTATCTACTCTTCATGATAAAGGGTATGGTGTACTATTTTGAGGGAAAAGGTGTTTTTGAAAAACCAAGATTATAATTCAATAAAATAAATTGGGGTCAGGATTAATAAGTAATATAAATCACAAGTAGAAGATACAAAGGCACTAAGTAGTAGAAACAGTAATAGGGATATGGGAGAGTTGTGGCATAGAAGGATGAGTCACATCCATCATGGAGCACTTAATTTTCTCAAATAAATCATGATAGGTATTCCAAAAGTAAGCCAAAAACATGTTGATGTATGCAAACGGTGTGTGCTTGGAAAGTTTTCAAAAGCACCATTTCCAAGGAGTGACAATAGAGTCAAGGGTGTTTTAGAATTAATACATTTTGATATTTGTGGTACATTATCCACTAAATCTCTTAGGGGTTATGAATATTTTGTAACCTTTATTGATGACTTCTTGAAGAAGACCTAGATTTATTTCTTGAAGACAAGAGATGAAGTCTTCAGTTGGTTCCAAGAGTTTAAGGCTCTTGTGGAGAATTTGACAGGAAAGGAGATAAAGGTTCTTCATATAGATAATGGGGTAAAGTACATTGAGAAATCCTTCAAGGATTTTTTTTCTAAGAAAGGAATTGAGAGAGAGTGGATAACATCCTACAACCTGAAATATAATGGAGTTGTAGAAAAAAAAAATACAACAATAGTTGAAGCAACTAGGAGATGTTATATGATTAAGATTTGCCTAGTTATCTTTAGGTGGAAGCATGTAACACCACATTTTATGTTTAGAATAGAGTCTCACACAAAGTGTTGGGAAAGATGAAACTAGAGGAGGAATTTTTAGGTTAGAAGCTAGGATTCAACCACTTTAGGATTTTTGGCAGTATCACTTCTTGTCACATTCCAAATGAGAAGTGCACAAAAATTGCTTCAACTACAGAGAGGGTTACTTTGTTCATCACAACAAAACATCCAAGACAAATGTGATTTATATTCTAGGGATGAGGAAGATCATCATAAGGAGGTATTTTAAGTTTCAAGAAGAGAATGCCTTTAGAAGATCTTCTGAGTAGCCATTAGTTGATTAGAATTAGCAAGTAGAAGTTCCAAGGATTGGAATCCAATCTTAGGAACAAGATACATATTCAATTGTCAAGGAAAGTTCCTAGCATGTGGAATAGAAACATCATGTGGAGCTTGAAACTCCAAAAAATATAAGTGGGATAAAGAATTAAAAGGAGCTTCAATAATTGGAAGAGGGATAAAAGTCTGTGGGATTCCCTAGATCAAACACCAAGGATAAAAGACCACTAGAGAGATATTTAGATTATGTGACGTTGAAAAGTCAGTTGATTGATAATGAGACTTCCAAATATAAAGAGGTTTCACAACACCAAGTATGTTAGGATGCTAAGGTGGAGGAGTACAAATCCATCATGCTTGTAATGAAGTTCAGGAGGTAGTGCCTAGACCATTAGATAGGACAGTGATTGGTTCCCACAGGATCTATAAGATCAAGCATGTTGTAGATGGAAATATTGAAAAATTCAAAGCTAGATTTTAGGCCAAGGGCTTCTCTTAGAAAGAGGGAATAGATAATGAGGATCCATTTTCTCCCGTAGCGAGGTATCCTTCAATTAGATTCAAGATCTCACTTGCCGCATATATGGGATTGAAGATTCATCAAATGGATATCAAGACAATGTTCTTGAATGAAGTCATATAAGAGGTGTACAATGAATAGTTGAAGTATTGTGAGACACATGGGAGGGAAAATGATGTATGAAGGTTAAAGAGAGTGCTATATGGACTCAAACAGACTCTTAGATCTTGGTATAGTAATATTGAAAAGTACTTATAGAAGATGGAATTTGTGAAGAGAGAGGAAGATTCAAACCTATACTATAATATGGCTTGAGGTTAAACACTCATTCTCATTTGTATGTGGATGATCCATTTTTTATTGGATCACTAGGACTCATAGGAAGTTGCAAGAGGAAATTAGCAACAGAGTTTGAAATGAAAGACTTGGGATTGATGTACTATTTTCTAGGACTCGAGCTGTTGTAGAAAAATGAGGAAATCTTCCTTAATCAAGGGATATATGCTCTGGAGATCTTGAAGAAGTTTAGGGTGATGGACTATAGACCCATGTCTACATCTATGATAACTAGTTGGAAGAAAATTGAAGTGTCAAAATAGAAAGTAGTATACCCCACATTATATAGACAACTTATTGGCTCTCTCATGTATCTGATTAATACAAGATGAAACATTTGTTTTGTTGTCAACACTCTTAGTCAGTTCATGGTGGAAACAAAGTTAGTGCATTAGAAAAGAAAAAAACATGTATTGTGATATCTACAAGGTATAGTTGAGTATGGGTTGCAATACAATCAAAGTGGTGGTGTGAAATTGATTGGTTAAACTGATGTAGAATGGGTAGGTAATGTAGAAGACTGAAAAATCCCTTTAGGGTGTTTCTTTAGCATTGGATCAATGGTTGTCTCTTGGTACAATAGGAAGCAAAATTCAGTTGCATTAAGCTCTGCAAAAGAAGAGTACATGACAAAAAGCATGGATACATGTGAGGCCATATGGATTTGGAAGCTACTAGTGGCTCTGTTTCATCAGAGGATGGAGTTCACAATTATTCACTGTGGTAATCAAAGTTGATTCAAGTTGTTTGAGAATCCAGTATTCCATGATCGGTCAAAACATATCGACATTAGATACAAGTTAATCAAGGACTGTGTATGAAATGGATTAGTTCACTTACAGTATGTTCTTATAGATCAACAAGTGGTAGATATTATGATGAAGGCCCTGAACAAAGGAAATTTAATTTTTTTCATGGATAAGTTGGGTATTGTGGAGAACAATTTCCTCGCTAATAGAGAGTGTTAAATTATATATCTCATCAAGTGTTCTTTTCTTGAGAGGTATCATGGGGATTGAGAACACAAAGGAATGTGAATCGACACTCGTTGGGATTCCAAGTTGTTCTCATTCACGCCATTTCATCTTTTGAATGAGAAAGTATATATAGTATAAAATTGATGTGCCACATTGATAATATGATTAATTTATTTCTTGAAGACAAGAGATGAAGTCTTCAGTTGGTTCCAAGAGTTTAAGGCTCTTGTGGAGAATTTGACAAGAAAGGAGATCAGGGTTCTTCATATAGATAATGGGGGAAAGTACATTGAGAAATATTTCAAGGATTTTTCTTCTAAGGAAGGAATTAAGAGAGAGTGGATAACTTCCTACAACCTGAAACATAATGGAGTTGTAGAACAAAAAAATAAAGCAATAGTTGAAGTGATTGGGCGATGTTATATGATCAAGATTTGCCTCTGATATCTTTAGGCAAAAGCATGTAACACTAGATTTTATGTTTAGAATAGAGTCTCACACAAAGTGTTGGGAAAGATGACACTAGAGGAGGAATTTTCAGGTCAGAAGCTAGAATTCAACCACTTTAGGATTTTTGGCAGTATCACTTCTTGTCACATTCCAAATTAGAAGTGTACCAAAATTGCTTCAACTGCAGAGAGGGATACTTCGTTAGTCACAATGAAATATCCAAGACAAATGTGATTTATATTCTAAGGAGTAGGAAGATCATCATAAGGAAGGATTTTGAGTTTCATGAATGAAATGCCTTTAGAAGATCTTCTAAGTAGCCATTAGTTGATCAAAATTAGCAAGTATAAGTTCCAAGGATTGAACTGCAATCTTAGGCACAAGATACATATTTAAGTGCCGAGGAAAGTTCCTACCATATGGAATAGAAACATGATGTGGAGCTTGAAGCTCCAAAAAATATAAGTGGGATAAAGAATCAAAAGGAGCTTTAGACATTGGAAGGATGGATAAAATTTTGTGGGATTCCCTTGATCAGACACCAAGGATAAAAGACCACTAGAGAGATATTTAGATCATGTGACATTGATGAGTCAGTTGAGTGATAACGAGCCTTCCAATTATAAAGAGGTCGCACAACACCAAGTGTGGTAGGATGCTAAGGTGGAGGAGTACAAATCCATCATGCATGTAATGAAGTTTAGGAGGTAGTGCCAAGACCATTAGATAGGCAGTGGTTGGTTCCCATAGGATCTATAAGATCAAGCATGTTGCAGATGGAAATATTGACAAATTCAAAGCTAGAATTTTGGCCAAGGGCTTCTCTTAGAAAGAGGGAATAGATTATGAGGAGAAATTTTCTCCATAGCTAGGTATACTTCCATTAGACTCATGATCTCACTTGCCGCATATATGGGATTGTAGATTCATCAAATGGATGTCAAGACAATGTTCTTGAATGAAGTCATGGAAGAGAAGGTGTACATTGAATAGTTGAATTATTGTGAGACACATGGGAGGGAAAACGATGTATGAAGGTTAAAGAGAGTGCTATATGAACTCAAAAAAGCTCTTAGATCTTGGTATAGTCATATTGAAAACTACTTATAGAAGATGGGCTTTTTGAAGAGTGAGGTAGATTCAAACCTATGCTATAAAATGGCTAGAGGTGAAATACTCATTCCCCTTCGTATGTGGATGATCTATTTTTTACAACGAAACATCGAAGAAAAATGTGATTTATATTCTAGGGAGTAGGAAGATCATGATAAGGAGGGATTTTAAGTTTCAAGAAGAGAATGCCTTTAGAAGATCTTCTGAGTAGCCATTAGCTGATTCAAATTAGCAAGTAGAAGTTCTAAGGATTGAACTACAATCTTAGGCACAAGATACATATTCAAGTGTTGAGGAAAGTTCCTAGCATGTGGAATAGAAACATGATGTGGAGCTTGAAGATCCAAAAACTATAAGTGGGATAAAGAATCAAAAGGAGCTTCAGACATTGGAAGATGGATAAAAGTCTATGGGATTCACTGCATCAAACACCAACGATAAAAGACCACTAGAGAGATATTTAGATTATGTGACATTGACGAGTCAGTTGATTGATAATGAACCTTCCAATTATAAAGAGGTTTCACAACACCAAGTGTGGTAGGATGCTAAGGTGGAGGAGTACAAATCCATCATGCATGTAATGAAGTTTAGGAGGTAGTGCCTAGACCATTAGATAGGAAAGTGATTGGTTCCCATAGGATCTATAAGATCACGCATGTTGCAGATGGAAATATTGACAAATTCAAAGCTAGATTTTTGGCCAAGGGCTTCTCTTATAAATATGGGATAGATTATGAGGAGACATTTTCTCCCGTAGGTAGGTATACTTCCATTAGATTCATGATCTCACTTGCTGCATATATGGGATTGTAGATTCATCAAATGGATGTCAAGACAATGTTCTTGAATGAAGTCATAGAAGAGAAGGTGTACATTGAATAGTTGAAGTATTTTGAGACACATGGGAGGGAAAATGATGTATGAAGGTTAAAGAGAGTGCTATATGGACTCAAAGAGGCTCTTAGATCTTGGTATAGTCATATTGAAAACTACTTATAGAAGATGGGATTTGTGAAGAGAGAGGTAGATTCAAACCTATACTATAATATGGATGGAGGTGAAACACTCATTCTCATTCGTATGTGGATGATCCATTTTTAACTGGATCACTAGGACTCATAGGAAGTTGTAAGATGAAATTAGCTACAGAGTTTGAAATGAAAGACTTGGGATTGATGCACTATTTTCAGGGACTCAAGGTGTTGTAGACAAATGAGGAAATCTTCCTTAATCAATGGATATATGGTTTGGAGATCTTGAAGAAGTTCTGGGTGATGGACTATAGACCCATGTTTGCATCTATTATAACCAGTTGGAAGAAAATTGAAGTGTCAAATTAGAAAGCAGTATACCCCACTATATAGACAACTTATTGGTTCTCTCATGTATCTGGTTAATACAAGACAAAACATTTGTTTTGTTGTGAACACTCTTAGTTAGTTCATGGTGGGACCACAGTTAGTGCATTGGAAGAAAAAAAAACATGTGTTGTGATATCTACAAGGTATAGTTGAGTATGGGTTGAAATACACTCAGATTGGTGGTGTAAAATTGATTGGTTAAACTGATGTAGAATTGGTAGGTAATGTAGAAGACCGAAAAATCCCTTTAGGGTGTTTCTTTAGCATTGGATCAAGGGTGGTCTCTTGGTACAATAGGAAGAAAAACTTAGTTGCATTAAGCTCTGCAAAAGAAGAGTACATGACAAAAAGCATGGATACATGTGAGGCCATATGGATTTGGAAGCTACTAGTTGCTGTGTTTCATGAGAGGATGGAGTTGAAAATTATTCACTGTGGTAATCAAAGTTGTGTCAAGTTATTTGAGAATCCAATATTCCATGATTAGTCAAAACATATCGACATTAGATACCAATTTATCAAGGACTATGTATAACATGAATTAGTTCACTTATAGTATGTGCTTATAGATGAACAAGTGATAGATATTCTGATGAAGGCCCTGAACAAAGGAAAATTTCTTTAGTTCAAGGATAAGTTGGGTGTTATGGAGAACAATTTCCTTGCTAATAGAGAGTGTTAAATTATATAGCTCATCGAGTGTTCTATCCTTGAGAGGTTTCATGGGGGTTTAGAACACAAAGGAATGTGAATCGACACTAGTTGAGATTCCAAGTTGTTCCCATTCACGCCCTTTCATCTTTTGAATGAGAAAGTATATGTAGTAGAAAATTGATGAGCCACATTGATAATATGCTTAATTTATTTTTTGAAGACAAGAGATGAAGTCTTCAGTTGGTTCCAAGAGTTTAAGGCTCTTGTGGAGAATTTGATAGGAAAGGAGATAAAGGTTCTTCATATAGATAATGGGGGAAAGTACATTGAGAAATCCTTCAAGGATTTGTTTTTCTAAGGAAGGAATTAAGAGAGAGTGGATAACTTCCTACAACCTGAAACATAATGGAGTTGTAGAACTAAAAAATACAACAATAGTTGAAGCATTTGGGCAATGTTATATGATCAAGATTTGTGTAGATATCTTTAGGAAGAAGCATGTAAAACTAGATTTTATGTTTAGAATAGATTCTCACACAAAGTGTTGGGAAAGATGACACTGGAGGAGGTATTTTAAGGTTACAAGTTAGAATTCAACCACTTTAGTATTTTTGGCAGTATCACTTCTTGTCACATTCCAAATGAGAAGTGTAGCAAAATTGCTTCAACTGCAGAGAGGGATATTTCATTCATCACAACGAAACATCCAAGACAAATGTGATTTATATTATAGGGGGTAGGAAGATCATCATAAGGAGGGATTTTAAGTTTCAAGAAGAGAATTCCTTTAGAAGATCTTTTGAGTAGCCATTAGTTGATTAGAATTAGCAAGTAGAAGTTCCAAGCATTGAACTACAATCTTAGGCACAAGATACATATTCAATTGTCGAGGAAAGTTCCTAGCATGTGTAATAGAAACATGATGTGGAGCTTGAAGCTCCAAAATCTATAAGTGGGATAAAGAATCAAAAGGAGCTTCAGACATTGGAAGATGGATAAAAGTCTATGGGATTCACTCGATCAAACATCAACGATAAAAGACCACTAGAGAGATATTTAGATTATGTGACATTGACGAGTCAGTTGATTGATAATGAACCTTCCAATTATAAAGAGGTTGCACAACACCAAGTGTGGTAGGATGCTAAGGTGGAGGAGTACAAATCCATCATGCATGTAATGAAGTTTAGGAGGTAGTGCCTAGACCATTAGATAGGAAAGTGATTGGTTCCCATAGGATCTATAAGATCATGCATGTTGCAGATGGAAATATTGACAAATTCAAAGCTAGATTTTTGGCCAAGGGCTTCTCTTATAAAGATGGGATGGATGATGAGGAGACATTTTCTCCCATATTTAGGTATACTTCCATTAGATTCATGATCTCACTTGTTGCATATATGGGATCGTAGATTCATCAAATGGATGTCAAGACAATGTTCTTGAATGAAGTCATAGAAGAGAAGGTGTACATTGAATAGTTGAAGTATTTTGAGACACATGGGAGGGAAAATGATGTATGAAGGTTAAAGAGAGTGCTATATGGACTCAAAGAGGCTCTTAGATCTTGGTATAGTCATATTGAAAACTACTTATAGAAGATGGACTTTGTGAAGAGAGAGGTAGATTCAAACCTATACTATAATATGGATAGAGGTGAAACACTCATTCTCATTCGTATGTGGATGATCCATTTTTTACTAGATCACTAGGACTCATAGGAAGTTGTAAGAGGAAATTAGCAACAGAGTTTGAAATGAAAGACTTGGGATTGATGCACTATTTTCTAGGACTCCAGGTGTTGTAGACAAATGAGGAAATCTTCCTTAATCAATGGATATATGCTCTGGAGATCTTGAAGAATTTTAGGGTGATGGACTATAGACCCATGTGTACATCTATGATAACTAGTTGGAAGAAAATTGAAGTGTCAAATTAGAAAGCAGTATACCCCACATTATATAGACAACTTATTGGCTCTCTCATGTATTTGGTTAATATAAGACAAAACATTTGTTTTGTTGTCAACACTCTTAGTTAGTTCATGGTGGGACCAAAGTTAGTGCATTGGAAAGAAAAAAAAACATGTGTTGTGATATCTACGAGGTATAGTTGAGTATGGGTTGAAATACACTCAGATTGGTGGTGTGAAACTGATTAGTTAAACTGATGTAGAATTGGTAGGTAATGTAGAAGACCAAAAAATCCCTTTAGGGTGTTTCTTTAGCATTGGATCAATGGTTGTCTCTTGGTACAATAGGAAGAAAAATTTAGTTGCATTAAGCTTTGTGAAAGCAGAGTACATGACAAAAAGCATGGATATATGTGAGGCCATATGGATTTGGAAGCTACTAGTGGATCTGTTTCATCAGAGGATGGTGTCGACAATTATTCACTATGGTAATCAAAGTTGTGTCAAGTTGTTTGAGAATCCAATATTCCATGATCGGTAAAAACATATCGACATTAGATACCAGTTCATCAAGGACTATGTATAACATGGATTAGTTCACTTACAACATGTGCTTATAGATCAAAAAGTGGTAGATATTCTGATGAAGGCCCTGAACAAAGGAAAATTTCTTTAGTTCAAGGATAAGTTGGGTGTTGTGGAGAACAATTTCCTTGCTAATAGAGAGTGTTAAATTATATAGCTCATCAAGTGTTCTATCCTTGAGAGGTGTCATGGGGGTTGAGAACACAAAGGAATGTGAATCGACACTAGTTGAGATTCCAAGTTGTTCCCATTCACGCCCTTTCATCTTTTGAATGAGAAAGGATATGTAGTAGAAAATTGATGAGCCACATTGATAATGTACTTAATTTATTTCTTGAAGACAATAGATGAAGTCTTCAGGTTGTTCCAAGGGTTTAAGGCTCTTGTGGAGGATTTGACAGGAAAGGAGATAAAGGTTCTTCATATAGATAATGGGGGAAAGCACATTGAGAAATCCTTCAAGGATTTTTTTTTTCTAAGGAAGGAATTAAGAGAGAGTGGACAACTTCCTACAACCTGAAACATAATGGAGTTGTAGAACAAAAAAAAAGAATAATAGTTGAAGCAACTGGGCGATGTTATATGATCAAGATTTGCCTAGATATCATTAGGAAGAATCATGTAACACCACATTTTATGTTTAGAATAGAGTCTCACACAAAGTTTTGGGAAAGATGACACTAGAGGAGGCATTTTCAGGTTAGAAGCTAGAATTCAACCACTTTAGGATTTTTTGCAGTATTGCTTCTTTTCACATTCCAAATGAGAAGTGCACCAAAATGCTTCAACTGCAGAGAGGGATACTTCATTCGTCACAATGAAACATCCATGACAAATGTGATTTATGTTCTAGGGAGTAGGAGGATCATTAGAAGGAGGGATTGTATGTTTCAAGAAGAAAATGCCTTTAGAAGATCTTGTGATTAGCCATTAGTTGACTAGAATTAGCAAGTAGAAGTTCCAAGGATTGGACTGCAATCTTAGGCACAAGATACACATTCAATTGTCGAGGAAATTTCCTAGCATGTGGAATAGTGTATCATCTTAAAATGGAAGCACTTCCATGTTAAGAGCATTTAGCCCTCTGAGTAAGTGGTTTGGGGTCATATTGGATGCCTCAAATTGATCTTTTCTTGGATTTGGCTTTCTCCCCGCTTTCCACTTCTTTTTTGCTTCATTCTAGGTGATATTAGGGTTAGGATCTTAAGGATTCTCCTGAATTTCCCTCTTCCATAGCTCTATTTTCTAGGTAGGATTTAGAAATGGATCCTCCTAGACTTCATCTCGGTAATCATAGGATTTTATGTCTATTCCTGACATTTTGTCCTGTTTTGGCATCACTTTTTAGGTTTCTGGACATCCTTGGGACCTCTTGACTTGATTCTGAGTCAACTTAGGATCAGGGTCAATGTCTTAGGTCGACCCTGAATAGGTCAAGGTCTTAGGTTAACCTTGACTAGGTCAGGGTCAACCTCGACATTGACCCCTTTCTCCAAATTTTCAAGATCTTTAATTTCTGAGCTTCGGGCTTTCAGAAAATTTATTTTCTTGCCTCTGGGTTGGCCATTTTGGGTTTCGGGATGGTAAATTCTTTAATTGC
Source organism: Chamaecyparis obtusa (assembly GCA_027943335.1). Lineage (NCBI taxonomy): Eukaryota > Viridiplantae > Streptophyta > Pinopsida > Cupressales > Cupressaceae > Chamaecyparis > Chamaecyparis obtusa. The sequence continues at coordinate 42,166 of BSBK01002454.1, read as the reverse complement.
ATTTAATCTAGGTATATTTTCTAAAGGTGAGGACCTAATTGGAATTTAATTCTCCAAGGTGGCCCCTCTAGAGGATTGTGCCCTAGATCACTATAAAAGGAGGCCTTCCTCTCTCATTTTCATATCTTATCTCAAGTTTTCATGTGCAAGCTCTCAAGCTCTCAAGGTGATCAAGCAAGCATCCATTCAAGAATTTCAAGTCTTCTTCTCCATCCAAGTTCTCCATTGAAGATCAAGGATTCAAGCATTCAAGCCATTGAAGGGATTTGGTTCAAACATTCAAGATTTATCATTCAAACCCTAGATCTAGGCATCATGATGGTGTGATCTTCCTTCAAGATCCTTTGTTCATCTTCAAGATCCATTTCATTCTCTTACCAAGGTGAATTCCAAGCATACAACCATGGAGGTTTGATTTACATTTATTGTTGTGTTCAAGCTTTCATATCAATATACTTGTTTACATTTCAAATACAATTGCATATCTATTGAATTGCATAGCTTCATTGTTAGATCATTTTCTACTACTTGCTAGCATTCTCCATTTCAATTTCAATATTAAGGTTGATTCCAAACCGGGGTTTGACCAAGGCAAACCCCCCATACAAAAAAAACCCCCTTTTCTTGTAGGTACAGGTGCGGAGTTTCAAATCTGAGAGCGAATTTGGATACCTTTTTCGGCAAACTTCCGGGATTTGCAAACAGAATTCGAATCAGACTTCAAATAAAGAATGTGGTATTTGACCTTTTATGAGGGTCAAACCCGAGTTGAGTTATCTTGAGGAAAGATTTCTGGGTTTTGTAGATCTCGCGGTTTCAGTTCGGAATCGCGAGAATCAACTATTTTTTAGATCATTTGATAGGGTTTTCAGCTTATTATTTTTCAGAGGTAAGTACCTTTATTTCTTAATTTCAATATTAGTCATCTACATTTACTTTCTATATCAATACAATTCAAATGTAAGTGTAAAATATTGGTTTTGGGGTCTCTTTTATGTGCAAGCCATTGTTCTAGGACCCCATCCATATTTTATCCTCTACAAATAGAAACATGATGTGGAGCTTGAAGCTCCAAAAAATATAAGTGGGATAAAGAATCAAAAGGAGCTTCAGACATTGGAAGATGGATAAAAGTCTATGGGATTCCCTAGATCAAACACCAAGGATTAAAGACTACTGGAGAGATATTTAGATTATGTGACATTGACGAGTTAGTTGATTGATAACGAGTCTTCTAGTTATAAAGAGGTTTCACAACACTAAGTGTGGTAGGATGCGAAGGTGGAGGAGTACAAATCCATCATGCATGTAATGAAGTTTAGGAGGTAGTGCCTAGACCATTAGATAGGACAGTGATTAGTTCCCATAGGATCTATAAGATCAAGCATGTTGCAAATGGAAATATTGAAAAATTCAAAGCTAGATTTTTGGCCAAGGGCTTCTCTTAGAAAGAGGAAATAGATTATGAGGAGACATTGTCTCCTGTAGCTAGGTATACTTCCATTAGATTCATGATTTTAATTGCCGCATATATGGGATTGTAGATTCATCAAATGGATGTCAAGACAATGTTCTTGAATGAAGTCATAGAAGAGGAGGTGTACATTGAATAGTTGAAGTATTTTGAGACACATGAGAGGGAAAATGATGTATGAAGGTTAAAGAGAGTGCTATATGGACTCAAAGAGGCTCTTAGATCTTGGTATAGTCATATTGAAAACTACTTATAGAAGATGGGCTTTGTGAAGAGTGAGGTAGATTCAAACTTATACTATAATATGACTGGAGGTGAAACACTCATTCTCATTCGTATGTGGATGATCCATTTTTAACTGGATCACTAGGACTCATAGGAAGTTGCAAGAGGAAATTAGCAACAGAGTTTGAAATGAAAGACTTGGGATTGATGCACTATTTTCTAGGACTCAAGGTGTTGTAGACAAATGAAGAAATCTTTCTTAATCAAGGGATATATGCTTTGGAGATCTTGAAGAAGTTCAGGGTGATGGACTATAGACCCATGTGTACATCTATGATAACCAGTTGGAAGAAAATTAAAGTGTCAAATTAGAAAGAAATGTACCCCACATTATATAGACAACTTATTGGCTCTCTCATGTATTTGGTTAATACAAGACATAACACTTGTTTTGTTGTCAATGCTCTTAGTCAGTTCATGGTGGGACCAAAGTTAGTGCATTGGAAAACAAAAAAATGTGTGTTGTGATATCTACGAGGTATAGTTGAGTATGGGTTGAAATACACTCAGATTGGTGGTGTGAAATTGATTGGTTAAACTGATGTAGAATTGGTAGGTAATGTAGAAGACCAAAAAATCCCTTTAGGGTGTTTCTTTAGCATTGGATCAATGGTTGTCTCTTGGTACAATAGGAAGCAAAATTAGTTGCATTAAGCTCTGCGAAAGCAGAGTACATGACAAAAAGCATGGATACATGTGAGGCCATATGGATTTGGAAGCTACTAGTGGATCTATTTCATCAGAGGATGGTGTCGACAATTATTCACTGTGGTAATCAAAGTTGTGTCAAGTTGTTTGAGAATCCAGTATTCCATGATCGGTCAAAACATATCGACATTAGATACCAGTTCATCAAGGACTGTGTATAACATGGATTAGTTCACTTACAATATGTGCTTATAGATCAACAAGTGGTAGATATTCTGATGAAGGCCCTGAACAAAGGAAAATTTCTTTTGTTCAAGGATAAGTTGGGTGTTGTGGAGAACAATTTCCTTGCTAATAGAGAGTGTTAAATTATATAGCTCATCAAGTTTTCTATGCTTGAGAGGTATCATGGGGGTTGAGAACAAAAAGGAATGTGAATCAACACTAGTTGGGATTCCAAGTTGTTCCCATTCACGCCCTTTCATCTTTTGAATGAGAAATTATATGTAGTAAAAAAATGGATGAGCCACATTGAAGGAGAGACTGACTGGAATCGATTAAGTTTTCAGGTAGACAAAGGAGAGTTTTTAGTAGTGCAAGAAAGAGAAACTTCTAGCTTTTGAGTTCTAGAGGAAGGTTTAACAAGCGATAGAGGGGATATTGTGAGCAGTTCAACAAGTGTCATAGGGGAGACTGTCAATATTGCTAGTATTAGGCAGACCATTGTAACAATTCCTCAATAGCAGATTTTCTAAACATATTAATAAAATACTTTAGACTTGAAAACTGGTTTTCCCTAGATTGGGGTTTTTCCAAGGACATTTGTCCAAATTCTTTGTGTTATATGTGTATTTGATTTCTCTCATTTTCCGCTGCAATTTTCATTCGGTGCTAACTTGCCACGTATAATTAGGAGTAATACTAGGCTAATAACACCTTCTAGGTAAGAGAAAATTCACATAATTGAAAGTATGGCTCGACATAAATATTTTGGTGCAATATGTAGTTGTATGGAAAATAATATTGACTCTCAAATAAGAAGTCCATTTTAGATAGATGATGGGGCCTTACTCCCGACCATAAAGAATGTTATCGGTCTAGGCTCTTCAAGTCATAATCACGATGGGGTTGTTCTAGAAAGATTTTTCAACTCCATCATACAAGCAACAAGTTTGGAATATAAGGCAACCAAAGTGGCACATACACTGATTAAGGCAGAATAATCATGCTGTCATCGTTGCAATTACTAGACTGAATCTTAATCCTAAGAAGGAACACATCGTTAGAGCTTTTGATGTTGAAAGTATTGGAAATAAACAAAAGGTTGCTAAAATCCCCCTTCCATACCATGATGGTATTGCTTATTTTGACTTAATTGTATTTGAGAATTATGTTGGGATCTATGGGAATTTGTTTTTTGTCTCTCAACTAAAGAGGATTAATAATAAAAATAATATTATTTGTAATAATAAGGAATTGAAGTCCCTACGTATCTATTTTGTTTTAAAGATAATAATGAATAGAGAATTAAAAATGCTAATATAAGAAAGATGATTAATACAATAATAATAAGAAGACTTGAATATGATATTTACCAAATTTGTCATATAGATCCTTCCAACTTTTTAAAGGCAAAAGAGACCTGAGTATGCAAAGACAATATTTAATAAAACTCTATTTAAAGACATCCAAAAGTAATATTTAATAGATTTTTTTTACATTGAAGAAGATGTGAACACACCATCTAAATTAGTATAACATGAAATGTCCATTAACTTTTAATAGAACTTCATTGAAAAACAGGCAAAAGTACCATTTAATTTTATTCTCATTTTACATTTATACTCGCTTTTATACATCGATGCCATCACCAAACCCTGCGGAATAACCTACCTTGCCTAACAAATTCTACAACAAACCCTACCTAACCCAGACTACGAGTATAAAACATCTGCCATAACCAAACATAAATGTACAGCAGTGAACCAGAATTGATCATACAGACGGAGATCTCCATTAAGGGAACATGCACAAAATCCTTCTAATCCATCGCACAAATCGAAATCTTGACTTCTGAGAAACAGCAGGTGGCTTCTGTGCTGGCGATGGAGGCTGAATCGGAGAATAGGCCGCGGGAGTCTGGTACTGGATGGATCCTGTACTCCTGCTCCGGAATAACACAGAAGAAGATGTTTGATCCTCTGTTTTCGAAAAAGGAGAGGTCGTGGAACCCTCGTTCCATACAATACCAGACGATCCTTGCCTTCTGAATGACACGTTGGACCTTGTTAGGGCTGCCGCTGCCATATTCCGTACAAAACCTACCTTACAAGCACACCTGCAAATTCAATCTTTATTCACAATGTTTTCCTTACAAGCAGACCTGCAAATTCGAACTTTTCTCACAATTCTTTCCTTACAAGCAGACCTGCAAATTCGAACTTTTCTCACAATTATTTCTTTACAAGCAGACCTGCATATTCTATCTTTTCTCACAATTATTTCCTTACAACCGGACCTGCAAATTCGATCTTTTCTCACAATTCTTTCCTAAAAAGTATACCTGCAAATTCGATCTTTTCTCTTTACAAAGTGTAAATAACTAACCTTACAAGCAGACCTGCAAATTCAATCTTTATTCACAATTTTTTTCCTTACAAGCAGACCTGCAAATTCGAACTTTTCTCACAATTCTTTCCTTACAAGCAGACCTGCAAATTCTATCTTTGCTGACAATTCTTTTCTTACCAGCAGACCTGCAAATTTTATCTTTTCTCACAATTATATCCCTACAACCGGACCTGCAAATTCGATCTTTTCTCTCCACTAATTGTTAATAACTCACCTACTTTTATTGTGCGGCAAATCTTTTTTCCGCGCGCGTGTATGAAGAGTTTGACTCGTAGCCGGATTGTTATCCTGAATTTTCAGGATAACATGACGTTTGCCTTGAGAAATACAGCGCAGATATTTATCATTCATGGATCATTTTTCTAGGGTTTACAATACTTCAATTATGAGGGGGGAACTTTGAAAATTACGTTTTGCTTTGTTTTACATGCTCGAAAGCACATGGATCTATCAGGGGAATAAACGTACAATAGGACAATCATTTTTTACTTCATCATTACCTTGTCTAACCTGAAAACTGTTACCAGGGAAAATCATTTTTTCCTTCTACCTTGTCTAACCTGAAAACTGTTACCAGGGAATTTGTGTAATGTATGTAAATCTCTGGAATACACGTAGCATAATGAGTCTTTCTGTTAACGTGAGTTGTTTATGTTAGCATCATTTTGATCTTATAAGGTCATACATGTGAGTTGTTTATTGCTGTTTATCATTACATTGATAAGGGGAAGAGTAATAATAGTCAAGCACGGTTTAATAGTTACTCTTTGTGTACTAATAGTCGATCATTTTTAGTGTTTCTAGTTTATAATTTGTCTATTTGTACATGATTACTGGGACATTTGTGCAGACTACTGAGACATTTGTTCATAAGAACTAGCAATTTTGAATGCACAATATTAAGGCATCTTTAAGTAGATATCAAATAACACTTTGAAATGATTACCTTCTGACCTTTTGATGCTTAATGAATTCACAGGGAGATTCGTTATTACCTGGAAGCCAAAACATATTTTTTATGTAGCTAAGTTGCATACAGAGACACCAAAAAAATCATTAAAATTTGATGTATATTTTAGACTCTACAAGTACATGAAGTTAGCTATAATGACTATTGGTACATTTCCTCTCTAACAAACTAGCATAAAAAGTTGAGATGTTGTGGTTAATATGTGGGTGGTGCGTGGTCATTTTTGTCATAAAATATTGTACATTGACTATAATCATAACATAAAGAGTTGATATGTTGTGATTAATATGTATAACAGGGTCATTTTATCATAAAAGATCATACGTTGAATATCATAAAGAATTGACACGTTATGCATAATTTGTGATCATTTTTATCATAAAAATTCTTGTATTCACTATAACATATTGATTCTTTATGTTTTTTAGGCACCATGTTATAATAATTGATATGAAATAAGAAGAAAAAGACGTATGTTGACCATAATGTATTGATTTTTTATGCTATTTTATCCCTGTTGAATAGTAATTAATGCAAACAAGAAATAAACTTAGGTGAGCACTCATATTCTTGTAGTTTTCTTCTTATGAAATGTTGATATATCTTTTAAAATTAATATTCATAAAAATATTATTATTTTCTCATACTTAATTGTCATATGTGAAAAGAAGATATTATGTCTTTTCTTAACTTTTTATAATTAAAATTAATATTTTAAAAATATTATTATTTTCTCATATTTAATTGACATATGTAAAAGAAGATATTATGTCTTCTCTTAACTTTTTTATTATAAAAATTCAGTTTATTATTTTAAAAGATCAATTATATGATTGAGCTTTCTCCTCAACTACCAAACTAATATAATGGTTATAATTGTTCATTAAGTAATATATATTTTTGAAATGATATTGAAGACTATTATTGACATCAATATGATTATTTTCTTTTGTAAGGTAGTGAACTAAATCAATATTAAATTTTTTGAAATGATATTGAAGACTATTATTGATATCAATATGATTATTTTCTTTTGTAAGGTAGTGAACTAAATCAATATTAAATTTACTTCTTTTATTGAAAGAATCATTATGGGTGGAAAAATACTTATAACTATTATATTTTTTTCTTATACATATTATAAATGGAAATAATCTTACCTACCTACCCTTGTCCTTTGCAAGCCTTTAGGAAAACATCATTTGGCAAATAATCTCTCTTTACCACTTTGTCCGTAATGAACTCCACGGACCTGAAACACTGCAAGAGGCCAAGTAAATTGGAAACAAAGATTGTTAGGATTTGTGAAGGAAAGATGAGATTCTGGATATAAAACTTCATCCCAAATGACATGCATAATGTTCTTCACAGACTGGTGATAATGAGCCTTAAAATGAGCAACAATTCTTCATCTGCAATTGCTTCAAAAGAAAGGCATTTCCCAGACATTAATTGGGATAAAGGCTCGGTAATTTCTGGGGTAGTACTCCATGTCACACAACCAGCTCTTACCAAATCTTGACACCCAAAGTTTATCACTATCACTGCTCTCCAAACTCCACATAAATTGAGGCTTAATTGATACCCAATTCAAGAGAAAACACAAGGGAATGCAGATAAAATGTATGGGAAAAAAAAGTAAAAGCAAGGAAACAAATAAGGTGGCCATTTGTTGAGCAGGTGAATTAATGATGAAATTGGGTACAATATAATCTCACAAACCTTGTGGGAAAGTTTGGCACGCGGTAAGGATTATACATTATATCTTGAATTGCAAAGAATAAAATCAAAGCAAGACATAAACGTAGAGGAGAGGCATAAAAAAAACATCCAGCAAGGATAAGGAAAATGACAGATTAAAATTGATTCCAAAATGAGAAAAGTCATACTTACAAATGAAAATCGAAGCAAAAATGGCAATTCAAAATGCAAGGACTGACACCCTTTGCAGATCATACATGTGATAAGACATCGCATAGTGTGATGACATCATAGTACCTTTATCGCCTGTACTTGCACATAAAATCACTTGTTAGGGAAAACCAGTGTCACACTAAGTGACACTCGTATGGATGATGTGGAATGTTGTGTCCACCAGCTCAACAAGTGAGCAAGATTGAGCCCCAGCCAACAACCCACTATTGCAAGCTTTAAGAAATTGGTGTTACTTCTTGCCTTTGATATTCAACAATTGGGGATATGGCTTGATTTGTTCCATATTATTTTAAATCAAAACCTCTACAGAATTGCAACCCAAATTTATCAGGCAATTTTCTAACTTATTACCTTTCTGTTCTGTATGAGAGATGGTATGTATGAGAGATTAAGAATGTTTGAAACTTATCTGACAACATCAAAACTTCTTGGAGAATATATTTTAGAGCTCTATTATGAAATTTTCTCTTTACATGCATTCACAACTATAAGAGAATCACCTTCCACTTGAATCCTATAAATACCCATCTTTTAAGAAGCTTCTAACCCTAACAAAATTGTCGAAGCTTGTATAACATTATTCGAACCACATGGAAGGTGTGAAGATATTAGAGTAATAATTGAACCCATGTGATCCCCTATACATATTCATGCTTCTAAGATACTTGGATTTCCATGTGATGCTCCATCAAAGTTTAACTTTAGAAAGTTAGGATGCGGAGTAACCCATCTAATTGAGCTTCTATCCATTTTTAACTTATTTGGTTTATGCAAGCTACTTGGGAATGGGAGAACTATATTCTTCTAGCTTTGCAAAATAAAAACATCCCAATATGAGAATACAGAGCCAATATGCTTATGCTTTTGAACATATGTATGAACACTACCTCAGAGATTGCCTTTTTCTATTTTAATGATAGTCATTTTCTCATAAGTAAATACTTTCTTGAAGATGCATAGATTCCGCTCCCGCTAGACATTTCAAATGACTAGGATTGGGATAGAGATCTAGATACACGCAAAAAATGAAGTTCTGTAGAGCATTGGCTAGCTTTGAAAAAGACCCCATAAGCTATTTGGTAATGGCAATGACAAATTTAGCTTACTTTTACTAAATTACCAACAAGATTGAGAAAAACTACATTGAACAAAAAGGTGGTCAACAGTTTCAAACTCAATTTGGCAAAGATGACATTTGAATGGATTTGCTATTTTCTTCTGCACCAACCTATCATATGTTAAAATCCTTGTTTTCAAGGCTAGCCAAGAAAAGATAGCATCTTTTGGTAATATCTTGTCATTCCAACAAAAAGAAAAGGCTCTTTGTGGTGCTTTTTGTTCCTTGATCTAAGATAGAGCCTTGTAACCTTATTTAACTATACATAATCTAGTTTTTGACGGAGCCCAAACTATCTTGTCAGCTACATCTGACAAGTAAACAACTCTTTCTCTCAAAATATGATGCACCATCTGAAACTATTAAGGAGAGATCATGGTACCTGGACAATCCTTCCAAACGACTCTACTAGTAAGAGCTTTCGTAGAGTGAGTATAATTCATAAAAGACTCACCCCAAACCTCAATCAAGACTTCCCTAATTACCTATAACTTTGGAATATTCTATAAGAGTGGAAAACCATTCCACAAGTCAGACCAAAACTTTACATTTTTCCCATTGTGAATCTCCCATGTTATATAGTCAGTAATCACTTTCCTACATGAAATTAGAAAATTCCACACAGCTGAACTCCACAGTGGATTTGATATAGTGAAAATCCTAGATAGGAAAGGAGAAGCAAGATATTTGAATTGCACAATCCTACACCAAATTGCTTCTAGTTTTACATATAACTACCATACTAACTTAGCCCCAAACGCTTTATTTCAAATTGAAAGACTATGAATGCTCGCACCCCCTTGTGACTTGTCACTAGCCATACTTTCTAAGGATATGAGAGGAACCTTTTTCTGATCATTATATTGCCTCTCCATATAAAAGATCTTATTATTTTTCTATTTCCAATATCACCAATTGTGGAGCCTTGAGAATTGCCAAAAAATAGTTAGGAATTGATGCCAAAACTGACTTTACTAGAAGAATCCTACTTGAAAATGAAAGCCATCTTTCTTTCCACATGAGAATGGCTAATTTTAACCTTTTAGTTTTCTTGCTCCAATATATTGCTTTAGAAGGGCCCATAGAAAATGGAACTAGGTATTTGCAAGAAAGATTTATAGGCTGAAAATCTAGAATTTTCATAATTTATCGACTTATATATTCCTCGGTGTTGAAGACGTAAATTTTAGATTTGGCCACATTAAATCTTTTTCCAGAAGCATAAGTACATTTATCTAACACCTCTTTGAAAATAATGATAGTTGCAATGGTGGAAAGACTGAATAATAAAGTATCATTAGAAAATAGTGAGTGTGTCTTAGTAATGTTAGTGGATTAATTTTTTATCCCTTGCTAGAGGCCTTGTCTTTGAGTTTGGATTATATATCTACTCAATGCTTCAACTATGATGATAAAGAGAAAAGGGATAGAGGATCCACTTGTCTCATGCCATGGGATGAACTAAAATAGCCTAAAGCAAATCCATTAATGACTACAACAAACTTATCACTAGCCACTAGCTAGACATGATTTAATCCAATGATGCCACTTACCATAAAATCCAAATTTTACAAGAATATTATTCAAGAAGCCCCAATCACCTCTATCATATGCTTTCATCATGTCTAATTTTACAAAAAAGGATGGAATTTGCGAAGACTAAATAGAGTAAAATATTTCATGTGCAACTAGGGCCCCTTCAAATATTTACATGCCCAAAACAAACCCTCCTTGTGTTGAACGGGCCGAATAATTGAGAGGGGGGTGAATCAATTATTCCCACATGCTTTAAATTTTTTTTACTCTATCGGTAAACTAATAAGAAAAAGTAATAACAGCTTCTGATTTTTCAGTTAAGCACATAAAACATCCACAAAAAATGTAAACATGATAGAGGAGGAACACTGATACAGAGAACACCAAGATTTACGTGGAAAACTCAAACTATGAAAAACCACGAAGAAGCTAATTCTCATGAAATGAAAACACCTAATAGGGTGACACTAGTTAATGTGATTTGTACAAAGGATCACTACTAGTTATGCTCATTGTAGGTAGGCTCACTACCAATGAGACTAACTTCCCTTAAATATAACTAGGCTCATCAATACAAAGAGGCTCACTGCCAAAGTATATGAAAAGAGATTGAATCCACCACTAAGATCATTGTTGCCAAAACTCTACCATGCACATGATCAACAACATGTAGATCTCCAGAAATAGATTCACAATCACTTTGCATATGAGTAACATATAAGCCACATGAATAACATAAATCCTTTCTCATCTTATACTGCTTGATGCCATCAACCACGTCAACCAATTTTTTTAAAAATATGTCACACTGGAAGATATTCCCCTAGTGGTAAGGAATGAAATGTGGACCATCTTGACCAATACAACTTGCCTCACACATGCCAACATGCAACACCATCTCCAAAGCCATCGGTTCCAATAGACGTGATGAAAATGTTACATAACAACAAATGGGATTGAAACACAAACAAGCACGTACCAAATAGGATTGATCCCAAACAACCGATCCACCAAATGTTGCACACAACATAGAACCAACACCAAAAAGAATAAGGATAGATATATGAAGCACATCTTTTGGTGAACACTTCTACCGAGACATACATACTATTGGTGCAACTACCGATACCACCAAGACTATCGTTTGACAACAACTGATACAACCAAAATATGGTAATGCATAGGATATGTTGACATCAATGACAACCATTAATGAAAATAACATGAATAACATCAACTTTTCATTCTAACAATCTCCCCCTTTGTCATTGATGAAAATATTCATCAATAACAAAGAAATAGCTCCAAATGATATCATTATCAAGGTTCAAAAATCTCCAACCTTTCTCCCTCTTTAACAAAAATGACAAAGGGCCAAACTCCCCCTTAAAAAATCACTTTCCTCCCCTTGAGAGGAAGCCGCTAGATGCTGATCCATAAAATATTAGCCATACAACATTTTGGACCAATGTACGCATCTAGGAAATAGTAGGTAGGGGCACAACACCCAAATTGCCCCTTAGGTACTCAAAAGTAGAATTTCACAAAGGTTTTATGAATATATTTGTGATCTTATCCTTTGTAGGAAAGCACTCAAGCTTCACTTCACCATCCAACACCTTCTCTCTGATAAAATGATACCTGATAGATATATGCTTTTTTCTGTAATGCTATACTAGATTCTTGGACATACTTATAGAACTGTTATTATCACACATGATCAAATTTGGCTCTTGAAAAGTAATTCATATATCCTTCAACATTTGTTCATCCATAATACACAAGTACAACACGAGGATGCTGCAATATATTTTGATTCGATGGTTGACAAAGTTACAGAATCCTGCTTCTTGCTTGACCAAGCAACTAACCAGGAGATAAGAATTTAAGCTCCACCACTAGTACTTCTTGGGTTATCCAAACATTCTTCCCAATTTATATCAGTATAAGATGTCAATGTGAAATCTAGACCTTTTGGATATCAAAATCCAAACTCTTTTGTTCCTTTCAGATATCTGAGTATCATTTTCATCACCATAACATGTGATTCTTTCAGTTCTTGCTAAAATATGGCTGCCAAGCATACTACATACATGATATATGGTCTAGTAGAAGTCAGGTACAATAATCCACCAATAGTTGATCTATACTTACTTGCATTTTCTTTTGGTGACTCATCTTCCTTAGTTAACTTACAGTCGGTAATAATTCGAGCACACCGATTTGGATTTTTCCAACCCAAATTTCTTCAGCAATTCCTTGACATACTTGGACTGAGAAATGAAAATGCCTTTGCTTCTTTGATGTACCTACAACCCAAGAAAGAAACTCAAATCTCCTATAATATAAATTTCAAATTATTTTTGCATCTCCTCTACAAATATTTTGCACAAATCATCCTTTCCTCCAAAAGTAATATCATCAACATACACAACAACAATCAGGATCCAACCTGCATCTTTCTTGTAATATAGATTATTTTTTGCAGAACCTTTTTGGAACTTCTGTCTAATCAAATATCTATCTAGTTTGCTATACCAGGCTCTCGAAGCCTTCTTCAAACCATACAGTGCTTTCTTCAAAATGCATACTGTTAGGATAAACTATCCTATACCCAGAACCCAGTCCACAGACATCCACTAGAAGAGAGAAGTATTCATCACTATATTAGATTGAACTGAGGTGAGAATACACATACAAAGGCTCTGCTTAAATAGGCAAGAGCTGGTAGAAAGAAAGGATAGGGTTGAGACAAGTGTCTCAACCAGGAGGAGGTAGAGTTCTGATAGAACTCTACAATATCCTCTAGATATGATAGAGTCCAAATTGGACTAAAATTTATCTATCTAACTCATTTATGAGTTGACCTATCATGTAAACTTAAATAAGGAGTAAATAATATTACTCCAACACCCCCCCTTAAGTGCAACTTAGGGAGTAAAACAATGTAGTAGAGGGCTATATGGGTCCCGGCGGACAAAGCCATATTAGGTACCCATGTACAACTACAAAGAAATCTCTCGTAAACAGTGAAAAGGAGAAAAACCCAGTGGGAGAAAACTCCTCTCTAAAAGAGAGAACAAACAAATGCTAAAAAGCAATGAAAAAGGAAGGAAAGAGGACTCCTCAAGACCCCCCAAGGACTACTTCCTTCACCCCTAACATCGGTCGCAACTGAAGATAGTGAGGAGATGCTAAAGGTTTGGTGAATATATTTGCAACCTGTTGCTCCGTAGGCAAATACTCCAAAGATAAAACACCCTCTTGAATGAGTTGCCAAATGAAGTGCATGTGGATTTCAATATGTTTGGTGCATTGATGTTCCACAGGGTTGCGAGAAATATGTATGGCACTTTGATTATCACACCAAAGAGTAGTGGGATGATTAACGGGGAAGCCAAACTCTATCATCAATTGTTGAAGCCAAAGAATTTCTTGACTAGCTAAGACAGCTCCTCGATATTTAGCTTCAGTTGAGGATAATGCAATAGCAGTTTTCTTTTTACAAGACCAAGCAACTGGACTAGAACCAAGGTAGAAAACAAAGCCAGAGGTAGACTTTCGGTCATCAACATCACCAGCCCAATCTGAGTCAGTGAAGCCCACAATCTTAGTAGCACCTGATGTGTAGTGAATGCCAAACTATAGAGTGCCCTAAATGTACTGTAGAATGCGCTTAGCTTCCTGAAAATGGTTCTCATGAGGATCTTGAGAGAATCGAGAGACCAGACTAACTGCAAAGGAAATATCAAGATGACTATGAGTTAGGTACAAAAGGCTGCCAACTAACTACCTATATAAGGTAGCATCCACTAAGGAAGTAGTGTAGTTGGTAGACAACACAATACCTAATTGAAAAGGAGTAGGGGCTGGCTTACAATCAGCCATTCCAAATCTATGTAGAAAATCAAGAGCATATTTATGCTCGAAGATTGAAATACCTACAAAAGATTGATGAATTTGAAGACCAAGGAAATAATGTAGCAAACCAAGATCAGTCATATCAAATTGCTTCATCAAGGTTCTTTGTGTTTTCTCAATTATAGCATGAGAACTCCCTGGTGGTTGCTCCATATAGATCTCCTCTTTAAGATCACCATGCAGGAAGGCACTCTTCACATCCATCTGATACACTGACCAACCCTTTGATGCAACAATAGAAAGTACAAGATGAATGGAATCCATCTTGGCAATGGGAGCAAAGGTCTCAGAATAGCCGATACCTTCAACTTGAGAAAACCCCTTAGCCACTAGACAGGCCTTATACTTATCAACATAACCATCAGCTGCAAATTTAGTACGATACACCCATTTGCATCAAACTATCTTTCTTCCCATAGGAAGAGGAACCAAATCCCAAGTATGATTCTTCATCAAAGAAGAATAATCCTCATCCATAGCATTATCCCATTCGAGTATACTTGAAGCATCTGAAAACTTCTAAGGATCAGTAGAGACTGCATGACTCAAAAGACTGATACCTGAAGTTTGGGAACAAGTGTGACAAGTGTCTGTTGGATCACCTGCAAGAGGACTAGCTTCCTCAACAACTGTTCAAGCCCATAAAGGTCTACTAGGTGTAGGTGGAGGAGTAAAAGAAGATGGAGTAATGTCAGCAACTAGATCAATACCATCTTCAAGAATGGTAGCACTAGGAGCATCAACAACATCATCATCATCTGAAGGAAAGACATCCTCATAAGAAGAATGTGGAAGAAGAGAGGGAGAGGCTTATGATGAAGAATCTTGCTGAGTAAAGGACTCATCAAACTAAACATCATGACAAAAATGAACCTCTTGAGTGATAGGATCAAACAACTGATATCCCTTCACATCCTCACAATAGCCAACAAATATGAATCACTGACTTTTCTTCTCCATTGCTTTGGGCTGATTATTAGGAATAAATGTCCATGCATCACTGCCAAATACTCTAAAATGGGATACTCAGGGCTTGACATGAGACCAAGCCACTTCGAGAGTCTTATTCAGTACTACCTTATGAGGCACATGATTCTGAATGTAATTGGCACAATTGACAGCCTCTACCTAAAAAGTTGGAGCCATGGACCAAGACTGAAGCATGCAATTGGCCATTTCCCATAAGGTTATATTCTTCTTCTCAGCCACACCAATTTTTTGAGGAGTGTATGGCACTGTATGCCGATGAAGAATACCTTGAGTATGACAGAATTCCTTGAATGCTTGATTGACATACTCCCCCCCATTATCTATGTGGATCTTCTAGAGGGAATATCCTGATTGCTTCTCCACAAATGCAAGAAAACTCATGAAGTATTGAAGGACCTCATTCTTGTACTTTAAAAAGTACACCCATGTGCGCTTGGAGAAGTCATCAATGAAGGTGAGCATGTACCTAGCCCTAGAAAATGAAGGAGTTAGAAATGACATGAGGTCACTATGCACCAACTGAAGGGGAGCCAAAGCTCATATGGCCATACCCTTAGGAAAGGGATCTTGATGATGCTTTCCAAGAGCACAACCCGAACAAACTCCATCTAAAGAAGAGATCTGAGGTAGACCAATGACCAAGTTCTGTGTGCTCATTTGTTGGAGATATTTGTAATTTAGGTGTCCAAACCTTTCATGCCAAAGCTTTCTTGTAGAATTTGCATGAGAAATAAGGGATGATCCTGATGAAGAATCAAATCCATGAAACTTATACAAGCAGGCTGCATGATCAATTGTGCCTGTAGCAAGGACATTTTCAAGATTTTGCATCTTTGTAATAGTCACATTAGCAGGAGAAAACTCAACAATTTTTCCATCACCATGATTACAAATTTGATAGATGGAAAGAAGATTCTATGAAATATTAGGAACAAAAAGAACATCATCAATGCTACCATCATGCATCTTAACTGAGCCTGTCCCTAGAACTAGAATCTATGATGAGTTCCCAACTGTAATATGTGAAGTAGAACTATCAGAAGGAGAATCAAGAAGATCAACAAAATGAGTCATGTGATGTGAAGCACCGGAATCAAGAATCCAACTGGAACTTGTAGATGATGAAGCCTTAGCTGAGAAGGCTTGTCCTTTTCTTGAGGAAGAAGAATTAGGCACTGTAATGTTGTGTCTCTTCATAGCTTCTTCTAATGCTGCTAGCCTATGAGAGTATGGTGTGTCATTATGCCTAGGTTTACCCCGAAAAGAAGTATTCTCTTGTCTCTTCTTATACTTAGAAGATGACCCTCCTGAGTTAGGAGGAGGAGAAGGAGAAGGAGAAGGAGGCTTAGACTTCTGATCATTATTCACCTTAGGCTTATAGGGAGGCCTATAAGGAGGCTTACCTCCTGGAGATGAATCTTTCTGTGGCTTCTTCTTATACTTACCCTTGCCTTTAGGAGATTGAGCCATCAATGCATGACTCTTAGGAAGAGCATCCATCTGAATCAACTTGGCTTGCTCCCTAGTTAACCTATCACAAAAGTCCTCAAATGAGGGCATCTTATGATCATCTCCCATAGCATCCATAGTAGAATAGAAGGTAGAGGCAAACACTTGGAAATGACCTCTAAGCTTAGACAAAATCAAGAAAATACACTCCTTATCTTCTTTGGCATGACCACAACCTTTCAACTAAGACAAAATTGACTTGAACTATGCAAGAAAATCCTGAATAGAGGGAAATGCATCTAGGGAAAGAGAAGTGAGATCAGCTTCAAGCTGCAAGATTTTGAATTGGTTGACCTTACCATACAACCCTGCAAGCTTATCCCATACTTCTTTTGGTGTTGTACACTTAGCAATGTGAAACAACAAGTTATCTGACACATGAAGACCAATGAGTCCTTTTGCCTCATCCATTTTGTTTCTATGAACAAACTGCTCAAATGCTTTTGTGAAATCAGGTTGGTTAGCTTGCAATAACTGCCAAAGGCCGCGAGATTGAAGCAACTGCATCATTTTGAGCTTCCATGTGTGATAGTTATGTGGGGTGAGCAACTCAATCCTAGGGTCTGACATGTTGGACAAGGGTACACAAAGGATAAATATGCAAAATACACCCCCCCAAACAGATACAAACTATTTTGACAATTCCCAAATAGTAATTTTTCCAAGAGAAAATAGAAACAACTTCTACTTCAAGATAGTCAAAGTGGCATTGAATGGCAAAATTTTCAGAAAATACCTATGTCATAGTAGCATAATCCATCAAAGTAGCTTGTTAGTGATATCTTGGTTGCTTCCAACAACTGAGTGAATGCAACAACTTCCTTAAATGTCAGTCAAAGTAATGAAGCTTCCTTTAGATCGGACACGCAATGAAGTTAATGTGTTTTAATGCCACCACCCTCTATGGATCATATCTTCAAAAAAAATCACTCAATGAGCCTACAATTGAATGTGTAGGTCCAAGTGCTAAAATTGATGCTACCACATGAGATGTGATTGAAGCACCTTGCCACCTACCAAAAAAAATGTGTGCCTTTCACCTTGAAACTGATGTGCATGCATTTAATAACCCGCTTTCACTTGGTCAAAGCCATGAAAGAAATGCACATGCTCCACTTGGATAAATGGTGCACTGGTAGCCTTTGGATTATGCACATCAAAGGTGTAGTTATAAGAACAAGGATGCTCCAAATTGGTGCTAGATTACAAAGAATTAAGTAGGCTAGACAAAAAAGATCTAACCGTTGACTGAAACATTAAGTAGGCCAACTAGCAGTTAAGATGCCTTGCAATAAAGTGGTCAAACAACAATCACTGACTTCCATAATAGATGAACTCACCAGCAAAATTAATTGTGGACTCTGACCAAAAGTGAAAGTCGATAGCCAAATTTGAAACACAGGCAAATGAATAAGATCCACGTTCACTTTGATGCGCCAACCACTAGTCTTGAACAGGTGCACCTAAGATGTTGTGGTCGGTAGTGATACCAATGTTTCTATTCGAGGGCTTAACAATAGAGAATTTGGTCGGCAAAGGCGTCATCTCTCTGTGGAGAAAATGCAATACTAGCCAGTGTAGAGTAGCCCAAAGATTTTGGACCAGACTATTGAAGAAATGAATACTGATTTGACAAAGATGCATCCCAAACGGTCCAACACGTGAGTGGTAGGTACCCGACACCAAACACCACACCAGGCCCATTAGAAAAGGTCACCTCCTCCACTGAAGGTAGCAAAGCCCAAGAGCAGCTTTGCCACTTGAGCCCCTGCTGCCAAATGAGCATATACATTGGTCTTTGCAAGAGGTCTCGTGACCTGCGTGGAAGCTACACCCTAGCACATAGAACAACATGCACATGGGGGGTTTCTTAAACAAGGGTGATCAGCGGGACTGGAACAACAACTCTACACAATCTCATGGATCACAAACTGCCTATCCAACGAAACCTCCATAGTGACATTGCCAGTAAAAGAATGGAGCAAAACCCACAGATATCACAACATGAACAACCAAGACCCACAAAGAACAGTTTTGGATTATTTGACTAGTCTTGGGTTCGAAACAGGGGAGCTCAAAGAGTTACAGCTGCTATAACTCTAGAAGTTCAAGCCATAGGCAGTTGTTAGCCTTATCCAGATGTAGCTACTTGTTGAGGAGTGTACTCAAACACTCAAAAAATGTGCCTTTGGAATTATGAGTAATGAAACAAGGATAGTAGTGATAGATGTTCTGAAACAAACATCTTAGATCCAGTGGGTGGGAGCAGGGCTGTCCATGGTAGCATACATATTGCAAAAAGTAGATGATTCTTCCACCAACAAGGAGGAATGGTTTGAATTTTAAAATATATGTATCACCAAGAAACACACAACAAGCAACACACTGTCATAAAAATGGAGGGCATCTTAGTTCTGCAAATACACTAGTTTTTTTAAGAGAGGCTAGGGACCTCAACACAAAAAAATATGAAAAACTCTCTAAACTAGAAAGAGTTGGAAGACTATATGCTCTGATACCATGTTAGGATAAACTATCCTATACCCAAAACCCAGTCCACAGACATCCACTAGAAGAGAGAAGTATTCATCACTATATTAGATTGAGCTGAGGTGAGAATACACATACAAAGGCTCTGCTTAAATAGGCAAGAGCTGGTAGAAAGCAAGGATAGGGTTGAGACAAGTGTCTCAACTAGGAGGAGGTAGAGTTCTGATAGAACTCTACAATATCCTCTAGATATGATAGAGTCCAAATTGGACTAAAAGTTATCTATGTAACTCATTTATGAGTTGACCTATGTAAACTTAAATAAGGAGTAAATAATATTACTCCAACACATACTACTTCTGGTTCTTCTTTTGATCTCAAACCTTCTAGTTTCTCATTGTAGATCTCTTCCTTCATCTCTCCATTCAAAAATGTTGACTTCACATCCATCTGATAAACTTTGAAATCCTTATGTCCTGCAAATGCTAGGAATATTCTAATTGCTTCCATATGAGAAACAAGAGCATAAGTCTCCTCAAAGTCAATTCCTTTAATATAAGTATAACCTTTGCAAACTAACCTTCATCCAAATTATTTTGGTACACCCACTTTGTACCAATCACATTCTTATTTTTCAGTCTAGGCACAAGTTCCTAGGTCTAATTCTTCTAAGTCTAGTTAAGTTTTTTCTTCATTGTGTTTACCCAATTTGGATCAATGTATGCTTCTTCTACAAATTTAGGTTGAATCTTTGAAAGTAGACACAAAAAAACATAATCTTGTGTTGCTCTACTTCTGATAATAACTCCTATGTTCTCATCACCAATAATCTAATTCTCAGAATGATTTCTCTACATACATAACTTGGTTTCTTACCTGTAGATGTTGGTGTTGGTTGATTCTCCTCCTCCTCTTCTTTTTTACTGTCCTTTCCTCTATCATCTGTATCAGATTCATAATCAATATGTCTCTCATGAACCTTCTAAAAATATTCATCAACCTTCATATTCACACTTTCCACAATTTTGTTCAACCTTTTGTTGTAAAACTGGAAAGCCTTTCTTCTTGTAGAGTATCCCCAAAATATACCTTCATCTTCTCTGCAGTCAAATTTGCCAAGATTTTTTTCATCTTTTCGAATGTAACATTTTCTTCCAAATATTTTGAAGTACTTAACTATAGGTAATCTCCCTTGGCATAACTCATATGATTTTTTTCCATACTTCTTTCAGTACAAAACCCTATTCAGTGTTTACACAATAGTATGCATTGCTTCTCTCTAGTAGATTTTTGGTAAACTTGCTTCCTTCAATATGATTCGCATCTGATTCATCCTTTCCAATACACCATTTTTTGTGTGGTGTTCTAGCCATTGAAAATTATCTCTTAATGCCATTTTTTTAACAATAAATTTCAAACACATTAGAAGTAAACTCTTCTCCATTGTCATATCTTGAGCATTTAATCCTTCTACCACATTCATCTTCAACTCTAGCCTTGAATATTTTGAAATTCTCAAATCCTTTTGAATTTTCTCTAAGAAATGCAACCCAAGTCAATCTTGAATAGTCATCGATGAAAAGTATAAAGTATCTCTCACCTTGAAAACTTGTTCCAGGAGGACCACAAAGATTAGTATGCACTAGCTCTAGTAAACTAGTAGATGAATAGTTTTTTTGTTTGACTGATTTTCTTCTTTATTTTCCTTCTTGACATCCTTTACAAATCACATTATACAACTTGCATAATCTAGGTAAGTCTTTCACTACTTGAGATGAACTTACCCTTACCAAATTATCAAATTTGATGTGACACATCCTCCAGTGCCAAAGTCAATTGTCATTGGTTTGTGATAGAAAAAAAATCCTTTCGAAGCACCTTCAAGCTGGTACATGTTCCTTCCTATCATTTTTCCAACTTCAATCACATCTCCGAATCTCTTCTAAATCTCACATCCTTCATTCTTTTAAATAAAATCATATCCATTCTCACACCTCTGTCAAACAATCAACAAATTGTGATATAAACCTTTCATATAATAGCCATTATTAGTATTATTCTTTCCATCAAAAGTAATAGATCCTCTACCAATAATGTAAGAAGCCTTATCATCACCAAATCTAATAGGGCCACCATCATATTTGTCAAGTGAAACAAAGTTACTCTTATCTCCAGTCATATGCTGAAAAAAAACCATTGTAAATTCACCATTCATTTTTATTTCTTCTAACATATAAGGAAATTTCAACATCATCATCAACCTTAGCACAAATGTTAGAAATATCAATTTCCTATTTCTTATCTTCTTCAACATAAAACAAACAATCTTATACTTCTGACTCATCATTTGAAATATTAGCATCTTCATTCACATAGTGCCTTCTTATCGAACTTCTTAAATTTCTATCTAAGACCCTTCTTTGGACCTCTACTAGCCAAATGACTAATTTCACCATATCTAAAATATTTCAAAGGTAATATACCTTTGTACTTGTTGGTACCTTTCTTCAGTCTTCTTGTAAAGTTTTCTTTAAATTCTTCTTTATCATCACCATCAAGATCTTCATTTGATTTAGTTGTCTTGAAAGTTGTCTCTGATATGATCTTCTCTCTCCCAAAATTTATTAGCTCAAATGCGGCCAGGGTGACAAATAAATTTTCTTTAGTGAACTTCTTTAGATCATACACATCCTCAATTATGATATCTTATAACCGTAACTATCTGTTAATGTCATCAAGATATTTTCCATGAAATATTCATCAGTAATGGTGCCTCATTGGTTTTTGAATTCATTCACAATATTCTCAACTCTCTAAAAATAGCTTGTAATATCCCCACCATCTTCCATTCTCAAATTCTTATAATGTCTCTTATTTGTAAGCTTCTTAGATAGCTTAACCCTATCATTTCCTTCATAAATCTCTTTCAGCTTTTCCCAAACTTCTTAAGGAGTCTTCAAAGAAATAACTTTAGCCAATTCAATCTTTGATAAAGTACTAGTGATATCATACCTTTCTTTTTCATTCTCCTCATATGCCTCTATTTCATCCTGAGTGTTAAGGCCATTTCGAGGAAATAAATACTTTGTCTCCACATGCGTCCAGGTCTTGTGACCAAATGAAACCAAATAACCTTTCATCTGATCTTTTCATGAACTATAGTATGATCCATCAAATGTGGGAATGTTCAATTTATGCACCATTGGATCTTCCTTAAGAGGTTAATCTCTTCACTGAGGAACCAAGCACTGATACCAATTGTTGAACAAGCCAAATAACTAAGAGAGGGGGTGAATCAATTATTCTCACACACTTTACAAAAAAATTCTTTGTCAGTAAACTAATAAGAAATAATAATAACAACTTCTAATATATCTGTTAAGCACATAAAACACCCACAGAAAATGTAAACATGAGAGCATAGGAAGACCGACATAGAGAACACCAAAATTTACATGGAAATCCCAAACAAAACATTAAAATTGGAATTAGAGTTTGAATTACCTCTAAAATATCCTTCTCATCTTTGATGCTCTAATAAATCTTATGTTTTGGGGCTGATAATAAATTTGAGAAATTGACTTCCTCATTTTGAATGTCCTCTTCCTTGGTGATCCAATTAACTATTGACAATTTTTTTATTGAAAAGATTGAATTTGATGCATTTTTGGCTTTAGTTGATGCATGAGAGAACTTTGTGTTTCTATCACCTTCTTTGAGATACAATTCTCTTGACTTATGTCTCTAGTAAATTTCCTCTCTCGCATAAAGTTGTTCTCATTGTGCTTGTAGATTTTTCTATTTATTAATTAAGTTCCCATCTAAACCATTATGAATTATATATTCATACACTTCCAAGAGTTCCTTTTGTACTAACTCTTTCTGATGACATATATTCTTAAATATTTCCTTATTCCAAACTTGAATCTATTTTTTAGCATACTTTAACTTCTTACAAAGTTGGAAATTTTTTTACAATTCTTCAAAATGGGATGAAAACCACCATTGGTGAAGCAAAGTTATAAATTGAGGATGCATAAACCACATATTTTCAAATTTAAGGAATATTTTATTCTTGGTGGAGATATATTTACAAGATTTAACTCTATTTCATAATGATTCGATCCCAAATATGACAAAATTTCCACCTGCATATCATATTGCAACTGTAACCAGTTTGGTGTAACTAAAAATCTATCCAGCCTCTCTACTATTTGAAAGCAACCCAATCTTCTATTTGTCTAGGTATATTTTATTATGAGTGTAATAACTATTGGAATTGATTCCTAACATGTGTTGTCATTGATGTCAACATATGTTTAAGAAGATTGACTTAACTATATCTGATGTTGCAGTAATATTGGTTAAGACATGAACATGCAGAATCATCATGGTTGTATAGCTCTAGACGACATGCCTGACTCCACAAGCTTGGATTTGTGTTTCAAATGGAATTTAGATCTCATATCTAAGATCACATGCAATAATTTAATCAAAGGAATAAGTTACAATAGTTTTGGTACAGACTGGTAGTAGGAACAAAAATAGAGGTTTGTGGAAAAGTTAGTCTTTGAATTTTTGTGTTTTCTTGGATACAAGATGGATTCAAGATATGAAATTTCAGGATATGATAGAGGACTCATTAAGGAATAATTTCCCTTGTTCCTTGATCTTCGTGCTCTTGGTGACATGAGATGGAGCATGTGACCTTGCGTAGTCTTATTTGGTGTTGACCTATGGGATGTGGTGTGTTCTAGCTTGTGCAAAGATAAGTTATGGATTATGGAGTATGATGGTCGATTGATATTTGTTATTTTATTTTCCAAGATCCTGTGTGTATCTTGATAAGAGTCTATAAATTATTTTTTATTAGGAAAGTCCTAATTGGTTCCGACCTAATAAATCATTTGTATCTTGTATAAATGAGTAAATCAAGTGATGCGAAGAGTGTGGGTGTACATGTGAATATGTGGATGCGGGGACTGTTGATGTAGAGAAGGCAATGTGATAATTGTACTTCATTGGAACTATTTTAGCAAAGGAGTTTTTGTTAGTTAGTTCATTATCTGTAATCAGTATATTTATATACTTCCATTTGGATAGTGGTTCCAAAAGGTGGGTTTAACCTTCAGAAGGTGGATTTAACCTTCACATTGGGCAAGTTGCTCTGAGAAAATAAAGGCTCATCCTATCAACTCCTAACAGGGTCGCTGACTCAAAGAAAGGAGTCTATCCTTTAACGGAGACTTTGTACTAGTTGTATTTATTTGCTCCTAACAAGGAAAGATCTTGTAACTGAGATACTTTATTGCTAGTGCATTATTTGTGGGTTTCATCCCCACTGGGGTTTTTCACTTAACAAGGTTTCCTTGAAAATGATTCTTGGTGTTCTGATCTATGTTTCTTTTGGGGTTTTAAATTTTTATTTACTGTTTTGATATGAAAATATAAATTTTTATATTAAGAACATACAACTGATTCACCCCCCTCTCTCAACTCCATCCAACAATTGGTATGAAAGCTATTGGTCCTCAGAGAGAAATCTTGACCACTTGAGGTGATCTGAAGATGAATCATTACAAGAAGGACAATCCTAAATTTGATGCTGAAAACTTTGACAGCTGGAAAAACAAGATGAAGACACATTTGTTCTGCCTAGGAATTGATTATTGGATGATTACAAAGAATAAATAAAATATTGTTGCAGAAAGTGATTTGCCTAATGCTACTGATGATGAAAATAAGATTTTTTCTTATAATACGGTTGCAAGGGAAGCTTTGATAAGCACACTATTTGAAGAAAAAATTATAGAAGTTAAGGACCTTGATTCGCTCATGAAATTTAGGGAAGATTGGAACCACTTTATGAAGGAGACAAGTGCACCAAGAAGGAAAAGTTACAAAAATGGTAGACAAAAATAGAAAATCTAAAAATGTGAGAAGATGAAAGTGTTAGATCTTATGTCTAGAGGGTTTCAAAAGTTTTCACAGGGATCATAAATTCAGGAGGCACTTATACTAAAGAAGAGGTCATTGCAAATATTATGAAATCTTTGACACATTTTTACAAGACCAAAGTGGAGGTGGTTGAGGATATCATTCCATTGACTCAGGGATTCAATAGAGAGATGTTGATAGGTAAGTTAACTACCTTTGAGGCAGAATAATTATAGGATTCGGTACCTAAGTTAGGAACTCCATTCAAGACAACTGTTCATAATGAAAAAAGGACCTCATCAAGCCTTGCAAGCACTAGTAGGGTTAACAAATATCATGAGATTGGAGACTATGGATATGATCTAATGGAAATTGATGAGGAAAATAGGAATATCAATGAGCTTGTTGCTCTGATTGCAAAAAAGAAGAAAATAGGTAAGGTAAAATTTAAAGGAAAATTACCTTTTAAAATGTTTTTCTTGCAATAAATTTGGTCACTATGCATCTAGATGTCCTATAATGGTCTCTAAATACAAACCTAAGTTCACTAGGATAGATTTCTATGATGAGGAATTATATTATGCTTGAGTAGAGATTGAATCATGTCTAAAGATAAGATTTTGAGTTCAGATAGAGGAGGAGATTTTACATGTGCTACATTTAATTCATACTACGAAGACCATGGGATATGCGGGCAGACTTCTTCTCCTAGGACTCCACAACATAATGGGATTGCAGAAAGAAGGAACAAAACTATACTGGATGATACTAGAACAATGATGATTGAAGGAAATGTATATCATGTGCATTGGGGGGAAGTAGTCATTATTGCAGTTTACACCTTGAATAGAGTTTAGATTAGGGAAGGTAATACTAAAACACCTTATGAACTTTGGTTTGGCTATGCTCCTACTGTGATATATTTCAAAATATTTGGTAGCATATGTTTTATCAAAAGGGATGAAGAGGTAGGTTAGTTTGATTCAAGAAGTGATGAAGGTATATTTCTTGGTTATTCTACCAAAATTAAAGACTACAAATGTTTCAACTTGAGTTTGAGAAAGATGGTTGAGAGTATTAATGTAAAAATTGATGAGAAGTTTCAAGTTCAAGAAAGAATCTATGATTAAAAATCAGAAAAGACTATTGAAACAAAAGAGTTAATTGAATTTGACAATAATGGGAAAATATGTGTAAGTGAAAATTTGAAGCTCCTAAAACTCCAAGGTATATACCAAGGAATCATCCTGAAGATCAGATTATTGGTGATAGGAATAAAATCATGTTAACTAGGTCTAAGGATAGTGAGGAATTATGTCTAATTTCACATGTGGAACCTATAACTATAGATGAGGCTTGCAAAGATGAATCATGTTTTAATGCAATGAAAGAAGAACTAGATTAAATAATAAAGAACAAAACTTGGGAACTATTCTCTAGACCTAAAGGAAATAATGTTATTGGAACTAAATGGGTATTCATAAGTAAAATGAACAAAGAGGGAATAGTTATAAGGAACAAAGAAAGATTGGTCTATAAATCCAACTTGTAGCAAGAAGGAATAGACTTTGAAGAAATCTTTGCACCTGTGGCTAGGTTGTAGGAAGTAAGGTTATTTCTTTCCTTTTCTGCCTACAATGACTTCAAAGTGTATCAGATGGATGTGAAATCCATATTCTTGAATGGTGATCTAGAAGAAGAGGTCTACATTGAGTAGCCTGATTGTTTTCCCTTGACATATGACATAGACATGGTTTTAAAGTTGAATAAGGCTCTGTATGGACTGAAGAAATCTCCTAGAGCTTGATATGCATGACTTGACAAGTATTTATTACATCTTGGTTTCAGAAAAGGTAGTGCAGATACTAATTTATATTTGGGAACTAGCAAGGATGGAACCCTGATCATAGAAGTATTTTTGGATGATATTATATTTGGGGGAAATGATGAAATGAACAATACATTTTCCAAATGTCTATGATTGGTGAAATGAAGTTCTTTCTTGGTTTGAAAATTACACAAAGTAAACATGGCATTTTCATTTCTAAAACCAAGTATCTCAAGGAATTACTGAAAAGGTTTGGCATGGAAGATTGCAAACTTTTAGGAACACCAGCTATGATTACTAGATGCAAGCTTACTATAAATGATGAAACTCAAGATGTATATAAAAAAAATATAGATCCATGATTGGATGATTACAGTATTTAACACATACCAGACCAGATATTGCAAATGCAGTTGGAATTGTTGTGAGGTTTCAGAAGATCCAAAAGGGACTCACTATATTTTAGTAAAAATGATATTTAGGTATTTGAAATGTACATTGGAATTTGGGCTGTGGTATGATAAGTTAGATGACTTTACCCTCAATACATACATTGATGCAAATTGGGTAGGATGTGTTGATGATAGAAAGAGCACCAGTGGTGGCGCATTCTTCCTTGGGAAGAGGTTAGTATCTTGGTTAAGCAAGAAGAAGGATTGTGTTTCTCTATCTACTATTAAATCATAATAGGTGGCAACTGCTTTAAACTATTCAAAAGTTATTTGGATGAAACAAATGTTGAAGGATATTGGAATAAGCTTTGAAGAACCAGTTGTGATTCATTGCGACAATAAAAGCACAATCAATATGTCAAAGAATCATGTTATGCACTCAAAAACCAAACACATCTCAATCAAATACCATTATTTGAGAGAGAAAGTTGCAGAAAAGGAAGTCAGAGTTGAGTATGTTAGTACAAAGGAGAAATTAGCAAATATATTCACTAAACCTTTTCCAAAATATATCTTTGAGTATCTCAGAGATATTCTTGGGGTGAAAACCCCTCCTTGCGAGAACTAGTTGATGCAAGGATGCATAAGTATAGTAGCTATCAGAGCTATATTCTTCCTTGGACTTGATTCTTGGATGCACTCCTTAGTGGGAGTGATTGCATGACATAACAACACTTATCTGGATGATTTGGTACCTATTTTTAGGCATGAAGGTTGGAAAAAAGGTACACCTTACTGTGGTGGAATTTTTAGAAGGAAAAGTAGTCATTTGTCATTGATGTCAAAGGGGGATAAAATATGAGAAAATCCCCATTGGTTCAGGGGTAGTTGTGTAGAGGGTATTGAGATGATTGTTGGGTTGATGGTTTTTCTCATATGTTTCCATCAATGCCAAAGGGGGAAATTGTTGGAATTGATTCCTGACATGTATTGTCATTGATGTCAATATATGTTTCATAAGATTGACCTAACTATATCTAATGTTGCAATAATATTGGTTAAGACGGGAATATGCAGAATCATCATGGTTTTATGGGCTGTGCATGACATGTCTGACTCTATGAGCTTGGATTTGTGTTTCAGATGGAATTTAGATCTTATATCTAAGATCACATGCAATAAATTAATCAAGGAAGAAGTTACAAAAATTTTGGTACAGATTGGTCACAGGAATAGAAACAAAGGTTTGTGATAGAGTTAGTCTCTAGATTTCTATCTTTGCTTGGATGCGAGATGGATTAAGGATATGTGATTTAAGGATATGATAGAAGACTCGTTGAGGAATAATTTCCCTTATTCCTTGATCACAGGGCTCTTGGTTACGTGAGATGAAGCGTGTGACCTTGTGAAGTCTTATTTGGTGCCAACCTATGGGATGTGATGTGTTCTACCTTGTGAGAAGATAAGTTATGGATTATGGAGTATGTTGGCCAACCGATGTTTTTTATTTTATTGTCCAAGATCACGTGTGTATCTTGACAAGAGTCTATGTAAATTATTTTTATTAGGAAATTCCTAATTGTGCCGACCTAATAAATAATTTGTATCTTGTATAAAGGAGTAAATCAACTGATGCAAAGAGTGTGGATGTGCATGTGAATATGTGGATGTGAGGACTACTGATGTAGAGAAGGTAGTGTGATAATTGTACTTTATTGGAACTATTTTAGCAAAGGAGTTATTGCTAGTTAGTTCATTATCTATAATTAGTATATTTATATACATTCATTTGGATAGTGGTTTGAGAAGGTGGATTTAACCTTCACATCGGGCAAGTTGCTCTGAGAGAAGAAAGGCTCATCCTATCAACTCCTAATAGGGTTGCTGACTCAAAGAAAGGAGTCTATCCTTTAATAGGGACTTTGTACTAGTTGTATTTATCTTCTCCTAACATGGAAAGATCTTGTGAGTGAGATACTTTATTACTAGTGCATTATTTGTGGGTTTCATCCCCACCGAGGGTTTTCTCTTAACATGGTTTCCTCAAAAAAAATTCTTTGTGTTTGGATCTATTTTGATACTAAAATATAAATTTTTATATTAAGGACATACAACTGATTCAACCCCCCTCTCTCAGTTGTATCCAACAATAACATATTTCAAAGCATTAGACAGATAAAATTGTTGAAGTCTTCCATAACCTTAACGGGCGGAGTAATATAACCCCATTTCTTTTCTTGTAGATTAGTAATTGAACTAAAATCCCTTGCTAAAAAAACTCTTGCATCCCTTAAATTATTTGAGTCTCAATGATTTCATCCCATAATCTCTTCTTATACAATGTGGCAAAAGGGCCATATATGTTGATGAACCAAAAATTTAAATTAAATTTGGACACTTCCAACAACTACTAGTTTGGGTGGTTATGATCTAAAGAGGCAACAATATTTTTTGGATTCCACAAAGTGATTAGACCTATAGAAGCTCCTTGGGCAAAAGAATGAACTGATTCCCACATTGACCACTTCCTTACTGTATCTTCATAAGTTGACACTTATGTTTTTCTTTCTTTCAAGAGAACAATGTGAACAAAAAAAGCATCAATTTGATACTTAATGTGTGGTATTTTTTCAAGGGAATTAATGTCCCTGACATTCCATGTAATGATCTTCATTTCTCGAGGAGAGAAATAGTTTTTTTCTTGGTCTCTTATTTTTGGAACCCAACATGGATTGCAATATGGTTTTCTGAACTCCTACTTCTATTTTTTCTTATAACTTTGCAATTTTAGATTTCATACCTCACTTTCTTGGGGATGTTTTGATAAAATCTTCTAAGGGTGTTTTTGAAAAAGATAGGGGATAAGAGTAATCAAATTCATTATCCCCAAATACCAACCCAACATTATTATATATTTTATGTTTTTTTTAATCCCTTGTCTTGGTGAATTTGTAGAAGGGGAGATTCTACTACTATTCCCTTCTGAAATGGAAATGAAACTATGGAGTGTAAGATTCCATCTTTAGCCAAAATTTCATTGATATATATTATGTTGCTAAATCCAACCACCTTTCTGCTAGAATCTCTTTTCCCCAAAATCAAATACAACAAGTGACTCATTCCCAATACTACTTGAAGGTACCATGTAAGAGGAAGCATGTTCTAAAAATCCTTCAAACATCATCTTCTGAGTAATAACTCCCAATTGTTTTGAGATACTAGCCTATGATGGAACATACATATTTAAACAATAACTTCGATATGTATTGGCAAGAAGATCCTTAAAGTTGGCAGAAATAGAGACTGTTATAGATTTTTTTGAAGGAGATCGATGTGTTTTCAAAATTTGAACCCCTACAAGATTAATTGATGATAATAAAATACTACATTTTCCATATTCAAGAGGCAAACCTTGGAATTGTATCCATAATGGCACAAATGATGTAACAATTCACATGGGTTGAAATTTGGGCTCCATGCTTGAATGAAAATCCTAGCTTCATTATATATCCATGATTTAATTTTATAAATCACATCCCTATGACATTTATCTTTGAAGATTACTAAAAAAATCCATCTCAACTTATTTAGGTAGAAAACTTGTTTATCCCTAGACCATTCCTCAAAAATTAAATATTTGATTAACTGAATATCAAGATTTTGTATGCACCCTAAAATGGTCGCCTAGACTTTGGGCCCCCATTCATCAATTTATCATTTCCTAAATCAATGCTTTGCAATATTTTCAATTTAAATCAATTTCCTTGATCAAATTGTAATTAATTCAATTATTTTAATATTTCCTAAGGTTTGATCATTTTATCCTAAGTTTTATTTAATTAAAAGGAACATGCTCCCTTTTAATTAAACAATTAAATTAAATAATAAAATCTCTTTATCCTAAGCCACATTTAATTAAAATAAAAAATCTCTTTTAAATAAATTAAATAATCTTTTAATTAAATAATGGAAACCACTTTGCTAGAAATAATAAATAAATAATAAAAGAAAAAGAAAAAGAAAAAGACTTTTTGTCTGCACATTGAATGCACACTTTCCAAGATGAGTGGAATCTCCTTTTGCCTCTTAATCTCTTCCACACATCTTTTTGCCTCTTAACCATGTCTATTGATTTTGCCTCTTGAGAATCTTGAGCACATGGATCAACCAAGATTTAATCTCCACCATTGCTCATTTCTTTTTACCTCTTAATTTTGACCGTCCATTCATTTCTAAATCCTTTATAAGGAGCCCTATCCTTCGCATTTTTATGCATGGATATTTTAGAGATCCAGGATTTTATATTGTTATGTTGCAGGTTTGGAGAGTGATTTTGGAGAAGAATTTGAGCACTTGAGCTTGAACATTTCAACTTCTCTTTTCTTTTCTTCTCTCATGCCCCATGACAATCCATTTAGGTTAATCTTGCACTGCATATTAGATTAGATTCATATTTCCTTTCATAGAATAATCTTGCATAAGCATTTCCTTTCATAAATTAGTTTTCTTTAATGCATTGTTATCATATAGAATAGCTTTCATTTTCATTTTTATATATATTTTATGATCATGGAGACTAGTATTCTTTATTTTCCTCTTTGAATCTCTCATTTTATGGTGTACTTACATGGGCACAAACTAGGTCTAATATGAGGGACTCCATTATAAACCCTTGCACTCCATGAATATAGAGCTATGAGTCTCCATTTGAGACCTCATTCTTGAGAAATCTTGGATTTAATGACTCATAGAAGTGTGTCAACATTTTAGCACATAGATTTAGGTTCCATAACTTATAAATAATGCCTTCTGATGTGAATTTGGGACTTGTGGTTGCAAATATTCCTCTAGAAGCATGAGCTTAACAAAACCATTTTTATTTGGTATATATTTATCATCCCCATTTTACATAACTATAGATGCATCCTTTTGGGTCACTTTCACTTCTATTCCCTCTCCCTCCTCTTGCTATGATGCACATTTCTATGTTGGATTTTCTTTGTTGACCAATTATTTATCCCCTTCATTGCTTTGGTAAATTTTTGAAGCTCTAATTGTGGGTGTGAAGGATGTAAATCCCAATCTAGTGCTTTATTGTTATCATAATTTTATATTTCTATCAAAGCTACTCATAAGCGTATTGGCATAAAGATGAATCATAAAGATGAGAACCTCGCCCACACAGCTCACTCTACAAATGCTGATATATCTATCCATTACCCTTTTGAATCCTCCAGATCCATCCTTGGTCCCTATATACCAAAGCTAAAACCCTCAAACCTTCCATCTATATCGGGTCCTTATATTTCTCCGTCCACTATACCTCGTGCTCCTAGATTGTCATCCACTTCCCTCGTCATACCTCAAGATCAACAAAGACATGCATCATTGAACTCTTCATATCAACCTATCCATATGAACCGGCCATACAAGCCTCATTCATCCATAATTCCCAAGTCTTTTGGAAGCAATTTGGATGTACAACATAAAAATAAAAAATACAAGAATCCACTTACATATGAAGATCACCATGTCCTATCTAATCGACATGTGGCTAAAAAGAAAAATGAAATATTCAAGAGACCACAAGGAGACTCAAAGAAAATAATAAAATCAAAGAAAATATGGGTTCCTAAATCCATTATGGAAGAATTACGATCTAAAGAAACTAAAAGTATAGAAAAATAAAAATCTATGTATATTCCCAAGTCTCTCTTAAAGGACTTGAATATAAAATAAAAATCAAAGTTGACATCCAAGCTTCCAAAGGCTTCCACTCCATCTCCTTCCAAATAACTTTCATTACCTCATACATCAAAGCCTTAGGTTATTCCACCCATTGTTCATCTACCATTCCACTACACTTCAAGGTGTGTGTCGATGTTGATCTTGTCACCCTTCCCACATACTCCTATGCAAGCCTTTCAATACCCTATCCCTTATACAGCACCTATTTATTCTTCTTATCATCCCTTTCACTATCCATCCATCCCCTTCATCTAATCCATCACATAAATCCTTAGTCATTAAATATCCTTACCTTCCATATCATTTCCCTTCCATCACCATATCAACATCTTTGAGCGTACCTTTTCAAAGACCTTGGCCCATCAAAGAACATCTTTCCAAAGGAGCATTATCCAAAGAGAAACAATCTTGAGTTCCTCCAAAAATTAGAAAATACAAAAAAAAAATTCCTTGGTGAAAACCTAGTAAAGAGGTGCCTTCGTAGAAAAAGTAAAAATAAATAAATATGTCCTATGGTGAAAACCACTACTTGTGGCACCTTGGACAAGTACCATGATGAAAACTTGGCAAGCATGCATCAGACGTAATTCCTCCCTCTTGCACTCTACACTTGGGGGCAAGATTCATCCATACTAGCTATTTCATGTTCATCCATACTTTCTCTTTTCACCTTTGATCTTGACAAGGTTGAAATTATTCATTAGCATCATATATCCTATCATCTACTATCCTTTCCATCAGCTTACTCACTTGCTTCCATCCATAATATCCTATCATGATCTTGCTTATCCAAAATCATCCATCACTATTCCTAAGAATCCTTGCCATTATTTCAAACCATCCTCTCATAATCTCCATCACCCATTATCCTCATTGTGTGATCCTCTACATGGCTTATCCAAATCAAACCCCTTGGGCTTGATAAAAAAAAAGAACTAAAAATGCAAAAAAAATTAATAGGAGTCTCTTAACATGTCCACCCTTTTGGATCACATTCTTTCATGACACTGGGTCATTATCCTATATGATATCTAACACCTCTTCATGAGCCTACATTACTATATTCCATTTCCCTAGCTTGGGTAATATTGAGGAGGCTATACCTGAGGGTTTAATTCACTCGCTTCATCCCTAGGTATCTTTCTACTTCATCCATCAGCTTGCTAATCCATCCATAATGTCCTATACCTTCCTAGACATTGGGGGAAAACCAATGTGACCTTTCTTGAGAATGAGTAATCTCTAAAAATCCTAAAAATTTGAAAAAAGTCATGAAAAAAATTTAAAAATTGAAAAAAGTCCTAAAAAAAATGATCATAGTGGTAAAAACATGGCAATAGGTGCTTTGATGCATCAACAACAAAAAAAATCAAAATATTTCAAAAAATAACAATAAACATGTACATGATCATTTTCATCAATAAATTATCCCTTGAGACAAGGCAAACATTTGAGCATACACAATCTGAAGACTTGTCAAACATCATGCTTAATGAAATCATGCATCAACAAACAAACTATCCAATCATGTCAGCAATCAATCAGATCAAACTTGTCCAATGAATCAATCCGAATCAATGAATCCTTTATCAACCTATCATTTATCTTATAAAGGGTGTGGTATACTCAAAACTAGAGGGTATTTTTCTTAGATGAGGTGCTTCATGTCTGAAACTAGACACTATCATCATCAAACAAACTATTAATTTTGATGACTAAATCAGACTGTTTGTTGAATTTCTTGGTTTAGTGAATCTTATCTTTTATTGATTTATCTTTTGATCATGTTGAGCTAGATCAGGTTGTCATCCAAAGTGAATCAAAGTTAGTTTTCCAAAAACCACTAATAGGTTAATCACTAACACACACTAGTGTTTTTTAACACCCCACAACATGTTGACATCGACCAACAATGTTTCTTAACACTTATTGAATAAGATTAACTCATCCATCCAAACAAACAAAAGACTTGACAGATCAAAAGTGTTTCTTAACACTACACACTTCAACAAGCTAGAACATTATTGTATAGATCACAATATAAACAACACCCAAAACTTTCTAAATTAATGATGATCATATCTTTATTGCAACTTGATGATGTCTAACCGACAAGAGAAGCAATGAAGGTTGTGAATTTTCTTGGTATGCAATTTGTTATCATTTGATTTATTGATTATCCCTTTCTATGCAACTCAATGATGTCTTAAGTGAATAGAGGAACATAGACTAGGGGAATAATCATTTTTCTTTGTTTTCTTTTTGGCAGTGTGGTTTCGATGATCCTAAATTGTTCAATAAATTGGGTGTCTGTGGTAAGAGCCTTCATCTTGAGTGGAACACCACATATACCTTGAATCATTTTATATGGACACTAAGGTGAGGTCAGAGCTATCTCCTTGTTTGTTATTCTATTTTTTTACGTAAGAACCATTCAAGTGATCCTAGCCTCTTCTTCCTTGATTCTTATGGTTACTTTCCACATCAATTGGAAATGATGTTCACATCATTTTTTATTTTATGCCCCGATGCTTGTGTTAGTTTTCCACATCCCTACGATATATGCCATATTCATATTCTCATGGTTGTAGTAGAACCAAAGATAATTGTATCAGCTACGATGTCCCACAACACTCAATGATGAAAATTTTCAAAGAAAAATATAGTGACTAAGTCCTAGGGGTGCATTCATGTTAGTTTTTCATTTTGCATTTAGACAACATCACTACTTCGTAATATTATCTCCTAAGTGGAAGGCGGGGCCTAAGTTCAAGATGATCATTATCTTATTTTATTAGCAACCAACTAAAAATATCACCCTTGACCTGATCAAATCATCAAATTATCCTAAAGCTATTTTTGAGATCAAAATCAAAATCTGAGATCATTTTATCTATCAAAATCATAGTTTAACTTTTTTCTCTTGATTGCTCACATAATTAATCTTCTCTCCAAAATAATGGGATTTCTCCCTCCTGAAGCCATCAAAGTGCCAAATCTTGGTCAAACCTTATCCAAATTTTGGTCAAAATTGGTCAACAAGACCTAATCTATGTGCATAACGCGACTTACAACCTCATCCAAATCAAATATATCTCTTCTTGTATCATTTTATCAATTGAAATTACTTCAAATCACTAGGGAACCTAGCCATATTTTGATTTCACTCCCGAGGGGGCATAATCATGACACCAACAATTTAGTGATCACATCATCAAATATCGAGAAATCTTTGAATGTTCAATCAAGCAATCAAATCTTTAAATCAAACAAGACCTCATTTCTAGGGGCATCTCAGCTTCATCGCATCACATCAAGTTGAGATTCTTCCCCATCATCAAATCTCTAGGGGCATATTAGTTTTATCACTTCACATCAAATTGATATTGTCCTCATCAAACCAATTGGCTTCATTGCATCAAATCAAGTCAATTTCACTACCGATCTCTTAATGATAATCAGTTTCATCGCTTCACATCAAACTGGTTATTCATTCAAACCAATCCAATGGTTTAAGAGTCTTTTTTGACATTAATCAATTTCATCGCTTCACATCAAATTGGTTAGTTGTCGTCATCAAACCAGATAGGTGTTCAATTTCATCACTTCACATCAAATAGATCATTTTGTTCTATCCTCGCTAGTTCTAGTTCAATCAAGTTCGGAATCGATATCTCTGAATCAATCAACTTGAGAGTAGTTTCATCACTCCACATAAAACTATTCTCAATTTACACACTAACTATTCTTTGAAT